>JAAEAF010006771.1:0-75317 GCA_011037195.1 Triatoma infestans
AAACTTGATATTCCGTTTAGTTATCACCATGGGATCTGACAATACGTTATATGTAAAAATTCCTCAACCGGAAGTACCACTTTACTAATTTTTTTTTTTACTTTTTTGCGATTTTCTCAAAAAATAGCTCCAACGATTTTTTTTGAAACTTAGTATATCAATTAAGCATATAATGAGCTACAATTTTTATAGGCAAACATTTGCCTAGAAAAATTTATTTAAGGGTCATTTTAGGGAGAGGTGGAATTACAGTTGCTTTCAGCTTCTTTAAAGTGCTTTTTCAGTTTATTAGACAATTTTGTCATCTAAATAATGTTAATTTATAATTAAATATGTTGTTGAAATTCCAAGTTTGAGAACAATCGGATGACGGGAAGTGCGTTTATTTTACCCCCTTTACTAAAGGGATTTTTTTTCTCACTTTTTCGCGATTTTCTCAACAAAAAAAAAATTGGCTCCAACGATTTTCTTGAATATTTCTATATAAACTACACATACAGAGATATATAGTTTTTGTTTAAAACATTTCTCTGGAAAAATTCATTTAAGGGCAGTTTTAGGGGCGAGATACAAATCTCATTTGTATGTTTTTCTCTTAACTGCTATTATACTTGATTATACAAATCTATCATCCTAACAAAATTATTAGAAATACACATGTAGCCAAAAATCCCAATTTCAATGAAATTAGTAAACCGGAAGTGCGCTTTAACTGAACAGTTTTTTTAGTTTTCGACGAATTTCATTAAATTTGGGTACACTAAATAAATTGTTTTCTATTATCATTTTGATATCAGAAAAATATAAGAAAATTTTATAGAAGTAAAATTATATTTAATTTAAAAAAAAAGAAAGTTGAAAAAGTGCGTATTAGGAAACAAACATTGTACTGTTTGACCTGTCGAAGTGCCAAGTTCGACCTTTCAACCGACACTGGCCTCCAACATACTACGGCCCATTTATATGTGTACACTTCCTTACATGTCAGCTGTAAACTAATACTATATTATCTGTTGTATATTCCAAGGGTGATACTAGTACACTACCCTACTGTTCAGGCTGTATTACTAGCTGCATATATTACCAAATTTAGGCATATTTCTGTTCTGTTAATATTTCTATTGAAGATAATTTCTTTTTTTTTTTATTGACTTTAATTCCTGAATTATTTTGTACTGCTGGCTCAATGGTAATTTATCAGTGGCTTAATAAATAAAGAACTTCATACGGTTCCTCATTGCTGTTATTTCATTTTTTTCTCTTAATACTCTCTTAACGCATATTCGCGATACATCTCAGCTTGTGGGTCCAACTATTCTAAACAAATAATTATTAAATTAATCAAAAAAACCAAGATAATGGAAACTGTTTAAGTGAAGGATTTTTACAGTGTTATGTACTTGTATATGGTTTTTAACTCTGCTTCCACCATATTAGGATTTAGCAGAATTTTGTGGCCAGTTTTCTGTTGAATTAACAAAATGAAATAACTGTCCAATGGTGGTCATAAATAAAATCCATTTGGATAGAATGTTCTGAGGAGCATTATGCAATTGTTTCGCTATCTTGCCGCACTCAAAAAATAAAGACTCAGGGGCGGGGAAAATGAATAATGAAATTCCCAAAATATAGTCCTAAATTTGTAGGAAGTGAAACCTGTATGTTCCGTATGAAATGAATTTTTGATTTCCTAAGCAGCTGTAGTCTTTTTATGACTCTGCTTTATTTCTTGTTATTGTACGTGTACTTGTATGGTTGTAATATTTATGGCTGTCAGCTGTTTGTTACTGTAAATAATAAATAAATAAATATATAAATATAATCATAAAAATTCAATGTGTTGCCAAAATTCCTAGAATGAAGAAAATCGCTTACCGGAAGTACGACTTTTGTTGCCTAATTCTTTTTTTCTGAGGTACACATAACAATGTTTCATTTTCTGTTATATATGCGAAATTTATAACTAAGTAATACACTCATTAATAAATAAATAAATCAAAACCATGTAAATTATAATAGGAGAATGTTGTGTGGAGTGTGTTTATACAACAGGGTTTATAATTTCATATTAACAAACCGCCATATCTAGCAATATACTATATACAGTTTTAACTTCCTTATTACTTATATATACGTAAATAAATATTTACCTTGATATCTTCTACAATGTTAATAAAATATATATATATATATATAATATATAATAAAATGGATGCTATGTTTACTTTACATTTTCTAACCGTCATAACCCCAGGGAAATTGCCAAAACAAGCCAAGGATATGTTATTATAATTGTGTTGTATAGAGCATGGTCAGGTTCGCACTTGGATATAATCCAATAATAAAAGACTAAAACGAATGATTAATATCATTATTTTGTAATTTCCTTATTTCATCGCATTTTCTTAATAAACCTGAACAATTTTCATCCTATTAAACTTGTAATATAAACTTGTAATTATACAAGTTTATATTACAAAACAAAAAAAAAAAAAATCTCGCATGACAATACGAAAATTGTAACTGACAAATTTCAAAGTTAGTACAGAAAAATTTTATTGTTGTTTTTATGGAGAAAATCGTGCGAAAACTCAAAAAAACAAACTGTACAGTAAAGACGCACTTCCGGTTTACTGATTTTTTTTTTTGAAACTCCGAATTTTGGCAATCTATTTATTTCTAATTAATTTTGTTTAGTTGGTAGAATTGTATAATCATCTAACGTATAGCACTTTAGAAGAAAACATAACCCTACCCCAAAAGCCCCTCTTAAATGAGTTTACCCGGAGAAATGTTTCAAATAAAAGTTGTAGCTCTTTATATGTGTTGTACATATATTTAATTTCAAGAAAATCTTTGGAGCTGTATTAGAGAAAATAGCAGAAAACTCAAAAAAAATTTTCAGTAAAAACGTCACTTTTGGTTATCCGATTTTTTACTTTCTCTTACTTAAGAGGAAACATTGTAATCGTGTCAAATTTTCGATATCGAGTTTTCACCGGAATATCCGTTTTGAGGTCCCCTGAGTCCAAAAAAATGGTTTTTAGCAAATGGTCTGTATGTGTGTATGTGTAATATGTATGTGAACAGCATAGCTCAAAAACGAAAAACCGTAGAAAGTTGAAACTTGATATTCCGTTTAGGTATCACCATGGGATCTGACAGTGGGTCATCTGTCAAAATTCCTCAACCGGAAGTACCACTTTACAAGTTTTTTTTTTTTTTTACTTTTTTGCGTTTTTCTCAAAAATAGCTCAGAAAGATTTTCTTCAAACTTAGTATATCAAATACACATACAAAGAGCTACAACTTTTATTTAAAACATTACTCTGGGAAAATTCATTTAAGGGCACTTTTGGAGGAGGTGTGGGGTTATGTTATTCTCTAAAGTGCTATCATAGTTGATTATACAATTCTATCATCCAAACAGAATTAATTAGAAGTAAATAGATGGCTAAAATTCCGGGTTTCAAGAGAATTAGTAAACCGGAAGTGCGCTTTTACTGTACAGTTTTTGACGAATTTCATTAAATTTTTGGTACACAAACTATAAAATTTGTGAACTATAATTTTGAGAACTGGATTAAGAGAAAGTTGTGTGTGTGTTTCACACCAGATTTTGTTTCTACAAACTCGGAATTTGAACAAATTTAATTCTATTTAATATTATTGAGATGATAGATATGTGTAATAAACTAAAATTGCAGTTTAAAGTAAAAGCTAACCCCACTCTTTCCCCCCAAAAGTGCTCTTAAATAAATTTACCTGGTGAAATGTTTCAAATAAATGTTGTAGTTGATATACCAAGTTTAAAGAAAATCGGTGGGAGCCATTTTTGGGAAAATCGCAAAAAAAAGTGAAAAAATTATTTAGTAAAGAGGTACTTTCAGTTGAGCAATTTTGACACATAACTTACTATCAGGTTCCATGGTGATAGCTAAACGGTATATCAAGTTTAAACTTTCTATCGATTTTTTGTTTTTGAGCTATTGCTGTTCACATACACACACAACACACACATCGCATTTTCCCCCCAAAAAAACACGTTTTTGGACTCAGGGGATCTCAAATCGTGTATTTCCGGTTAAAAAACGATATCGGAAATTTGACACGAATACAATACTTTCTCTTACCAAGGAGGACGGACTACCATGAAATGGCGAGACATGATTTGAAGATATGGTAATCTGTGGAAGGAAGAAGGATGCCCTTGAGTTTCCACAATAATCCCCGGGTGCTATAATCGATCAAACGCTTGGGAGATGACCAATAAGGCTTCCGGGCAGTATTGTTTTCGTTCAAGAGAGGTAGCTATGGTATCTTCAACTCTATGAGTCTGGTGAATGGAAGAATGATGACTAGGTGAAACTGAATTGGTGATTTAAGAATAATATTGAGAGGCGTTAATATAGTTAAGAGCCAGGATAAAAGAAGTTTTTCAAAAAATTTTCCCATTAACGAAAGTAAGCTTAAGTCGATAAGTGAAAAGGAAATGAACGTGTTTGTTTGGTTTGGTAATCAAATGCTGATTGTAGAAAATTTTCTGAGTATAGGGAAATGAGTTGTTTTAAGTATAGCATTGTATAAGGGATGTTATGAAATGTTGGCCTCAGGAAGAAGATGTACTGGGAAGCGCGGGTGTCCTATTAGCTAAAAATATTTATGAGCCCTTAATAGTTCTTTGTGCTAATGTGGTATTGGAAGTAAGTTTAACGTTCCAGCTCCCAAAGTCCTATCAAAAATCAGTTCACCTAGAATAAATATTTCAAAAAAAAAAAAATGAAATAGGGCTTGCAGTGTGCACACTTTGAGATCGCGATGTTTAAAGAAAAATTTGGGACTATTTTCCAAACAAATCGAAAAAACATCAGACAGTAGTGTTCGAGATTTTGAGACAACTGTTCTTGAGTATACCATGATGGTAGTTAAATGGATTATACAATTTTTTAAGCTTCTTAGAATTATCGTTTTGAAAATATTTCATTTCATTTTCTCCACAGACTGATACGTTCACGGTATGTTTACTTAATGCTTCCAAGTAGGTTCGAGATAAGGTTTGTTTAAGAATGAAAAGGTTAATTTAAGGAAAGATTAAAATATCAATTTAAAATGTTTACTACTTTATCTAACTGCTGTTAGTGGAAGTATTGTAATCGTGTCAAATTTCTGAAATCGAGTTTTCACCGGATATATCCGTTTTGAGGTCCCCTGTGTCCAAAAAAGTAGTTTTTAGCCATTGGGGTGGGTGTATGTGAAGGGGTGACAGCATATCTCAAAAAAAAACAAAAAAAAACGAAAAATCGCAGAATGTTTAAACTTTATATTTCGTTAAAGTGCCACCAGGAAGCATGAAAATAAGCTTCTCCTAAAAATCGTTTAACCGGAAGTATCACTTTATTGTATATTTTTTTTTTCTTCAGTTTTTTGTAATTTTCTTGAAAACGGCTGCAACGATTTTCTATAAACTTCAGATATCAACTACACATACAAAGAGCTACAACTTTTATTTAAAACATTTCTCTGGAAAAATTTAATTTAAGGGCATTTTTGGTGGCGGGGTGAAAGACGTTTTCTTGTAAGTTTACTATTTCAGTTTACTAGAAAATTGTATCATCTAAATAGTATTAATTAGAATTAAATATTTACAACACCCGCAACAAGAATTAAATATATTGTTGAAATACTGAGTTTGAAGAAAAGCGGATTACCGGAAGTACCTTTTTTTCTGAAAAGTATTTTTCAGTTTTCTACTATTTTCTCTAAAACGGCTCCAATAAACAAAATCAATTACAAATAATTGGTTGTTAAGGTTGTTTCCGCATAGCTGGAAACCATCAGAGATAGTTTCCACGATATCCTGCTCCTTTTTGTAGTCTTAAACATCAAGTGTGTCAACTAACTTTGCTTATAGTAGGTTTGAGAAGGAGAGAAATTGGGTTAGATAGATAAATAAACTAGAAGTAAAGCTGAAAACTGTAGAATAGAAAAGTAAGTAGCACAAACTGCCTGGACTTTACACTAAAATATATAAAATGGTAGTGAGAGGTAAAGAGGAAGGTTGATGACGCGTTGTGACTCCTGTATGAACTCTGCTGCAAGACTATCGGTAGACTCCCTCCTATGGCTGACGCAGCTGTATTTAAACAATTTCTCCCACTCTAGTCTGGCCTAAACTACAGAGTGATCCTGTCTCTCTCTCTCTCTGTCTGGTTTGGATCCCTCACTTCGGATCCTATTACATTGCTCTATGCAAGTCTATGTTATTAAACTGTTTTGACAAAAACATGCTGATGATGGGCGAACGCCCGAAACCGGTCGATGACCACAAAACAAAGCAGGCTACCACGGAAAATGTCTCTGATGCTTTCCAGCTCTGCGGAACCAACCACCTCTACAATAAGAGAAATTTGTGTGAGTGTTTCACACCAGATTAATTTTCTTTTGAAGATAGTTTCTTTACTTACAATATAAGGAACCAAAACTTACACCATCTAAAGCTAAAGCTGTTGAAGAAGCGTCCATAACAACAATATTGTATAATTAATCATCTAATAAAAAAGGTACGCATAGATTTAGAATGATCGATTTATTTACTTGCTTCAGGCGATCTATTTTGTGATCAATCATGTTCGCATATAATTAGCATAACATTCTACTTAACTAATGATTATTACTATGAACACAGACGATGTAAACAATTATTTATCTATATAATAACATATTCTAACCTCTTGATAGTTGTCAAAAATCTTACATGAAATATTTACATTCATGACCTTCTTTTACTAATTTCTTAACTTCCAGTTGGTCATGGAATTATTATTATAACTTTAGTTATTGTGCAAAATTAGACATTATATTGACATAACCCTTTAAAGGAACCGTTCTTAACCTTTTTAGTACTTGGCACCTCTTATTTCTTTTGAGGTGACGAATTCTTAAAGTAGATTTCCGTCTTTGAGTTATGCTGACCACACACATATACATACATCTACAAATTTCAAAAAAAATCACCTTTTTCAGTCTCAGGGGACCTCCAAATCCAGTGAAAATTCAGTATCGAAAATTTGACACGATCGTAATACTTTCCACTTACCCTGCAGTAAGTGAAAGTAATAAATAGATATTTGTGTGCAATAATGTTGATGAAATTATGGTTAGTTCATGAAAGCGGGCAACACCTTGGAATAGTGCAGGAAGTGTTTTATGAAGTCTGGATGCCAAGGCCGGGCGCGCTGTACTTGTAAACTAACGCAGACTAGCGGCAATTTAACTAATTTCAGAGCGCCATGTTGTGTTTTGTTTTGTAGCCAGGCCAGACAGTAGTGTTTGAGGATTCAGTTGGTTAGTTGTTTCCCCACAGCAAACAGCTGTGATATGGTAGGCAACCAAAATATAATTTGAAAGTGTTTTTTAAAAAAATAAAATATAATAAATAAAAATAAACAAGTGATTCTGTTTTCTATATTTTTGTTTAAATTAATTTTGAAATTGAGCCGAGGAGAAGAAAAAAAAAAAAATTGTTTCTACCTAGTTCTGTGTTAGCCTAATATGCCAAAATGGATTTCAAGAATGTGGTATACAATGCAGCTCGAGATGGAAAGCTTCGTAGACTTAAGGTAAGTTTGTTTTTATTTTATTTTTTTGCTTAATATAGAATACAGTTTTGTATCGTATTTTTCATTAACGGTTTCGTTAACCTCTGACTTAAAAGATTTGAAATTAACGTTCGGCTTTTATCTGTTTTTCCATCCCTGTTATTACAGTTTGGCTAGATTATTTTGACCTTATTTTTCTTTTTCAAAAGAACAGGTTAATAACCAAATAATTAACCCAAGTTAGGTTTCAGAAGTGAATGAAATAATCTTAATGCTTGCTCGATGTTTTGTCATCATCTTTTCTCTTGTTGTGCACTTAAAATTGCAATAGTTATGTCAATTTAAAAAAAATAATAAATTTCATATTGTCACCTTTTGTTATAAAAATTTTTAAGTATATTATAACTCTTCCATTTCCCTTGAGCGATTATTTCCTTTCTTAACGGTCACGGTTGGTGTTCAACAGTCCATAACCTTTATATTTCTCTTAAGAATTATTTAATTTTTCAAAGTACTAAAAAACAATAAAGACTTTTCTAAAATTGTTTTTTATTTATTTTAAATAATTTTAATGTTTTACATTTCTGAAAAAACACAAAAATTTCTTTTTGGTATTTATAACTGATCATTATTTTCAACTAATAGGTAAAAAGTTCATTGCTAAAAGCCCTATTTCATTATTTAGGCTTTAAAAGTTATTGAGAATTTTGAAGTGAATTCCTTGATGGAGTTTAAGAGTTCAACTAACGGGTTTCAATAATGTTGCTTAAAAAAATGTGATCGCTTCTTCTTTTAATTTTTTCCCCAGTTTCATTTGGTTATAATTACTAAAATAGTTTTCTTTGGTTTTTGTCTCGCCCATTTGGGGGTAAGGAAAAGGAAATCTATTTTCGATTGGAAGTTACGACATTGTTTTGGGATCACTTCCAAAGAGAATATTTTGGCTTTATTTCAAGAAATAGTTTTTAACCTAAAAAAAAAAAAATTCATTTATAAATAATCAAAGAATCGATGAGAGTCTGTTGCTAAATGTGATTAAATGCTACGGTTTTTAAAATAATAGAAAAGTGGTATGTCTTAGGAGAAGCCTGTTTTGTTAATTTAGGAAAAGTTCTATTGGAAATTTAGTGTTTTCCTATTTGGTTTTTTATTTATTTTTCTTATAATCTGAAAAAAAATTGACGTTTCCATTAGACCATTCCTTCTTAACTTCCGTGAATATTTAAGAAATGATTCACTCAATCAGAAAGTATTCAAGTATTTTATAAAACGTTTCCATGATAAAGCCCAGCCTACTTGTTGCTGGGCATTCTTTTGGGAAAGTCACATTTTTAAAATAAAAAAAAAATTGTAGACATTTCTAGCCTTTAATTATACATTTTTTTTTTTTTTTAACAAATTTTTCTTATTTCATGTTTGATATTAGTATTTTTATAATTATTTATTTAGACTACAAATAATTAAAAGAAAGAAAAAAAAAGTGACTACAGTGTGTGTCCCAGTTGTCCTTCAAAAGATCTTTCTTGTCCCAGAGCCATGGTCATTCCATAGCTAGGACCTTGAATGGATTGTCGTCCTCTAGTAGAATTATTCTTCCCTAATCAAACAACTTTCTACTGGTCCATATGTTTTATTTTATTTGTTTAATTTTTTTTTTTTTTAAAGAAAGTAGCAGCGATTTTTATTTAAATTCTTAAATATTATATTTATTTATTTTATTCCTTAGAAGATTTTATTTATTTATTTTTTTTACACAATCCGAGAAGGTTAATTATTTTAGGTTTTCCTAGAAATCAGCTGTTCTTAATTTTTAGTGATTTTTATCGTTTCTTACTTTCTCTTACTCCTATTTTGTTTGTAAAAGAAAATTACTAGAACAGAAACATTGAAATGTCGTTTGTTTTGATCATTAACATTTTGAACTTGACTACACTGCTTTTACTTTCTCCTATTACTGTTGAAATTACCTAATTTTGTTTATTTTTGAAATTTTAATTTTTCTCAGGTAACTAAATGTTTTGTGTTTAAATTTGATTATTCCGAAATAAATATTACACTTGTTTCTAAAATGTCGGTCCGACAAAATAGGGCAAAATATTTAGAAAAAAAAAAAATAATTATAATAATTAAGCGATAAAATTTAGTTGTTTCAATAAAATATAACAGCAAAAAAAATTTTTAAATGGATGGCAAAATATAAATAATTTCAACGATATCGCATATTTATGCATTCGTACTTTATGTTAATTAAGTTTTTTTATATATTTATATGGTTTTTCTTATGGGCATTTTTTTTTATCGAATACTGATAATAGCGTAAGTGTATAATATGCAATACAACATATATATAGTGCAAAGTAAATTAAAGTATATGCATATTATTTTTAGTATAACCATACAATACTTTAAATAAATTTTATTATTTGCCAATAAATTGCCTATTGATATTGATTTATCATTATTTATGATTAAAACGTTATAATTTACGTATTTGATTTTTTAAAATACAAGCTTTAAAATTGTTTTTTTCGCCGATAGAGTACGAGATAGTAAATAAGAATTACATTGTAAACAACGCAATTTACTGTAATACTAATTTGTTATTAGAAACACTTAATCTGTCATGCTGATAAGATGTTTTTTATTTTAGTGCAGTTCAATATTCTTCTTCCTAAATACCAAGAATCGATTATTCGATTTAATTAGATCAGTTCCGTTATTACCGTTTACTCAAGTTTAAGCGATTCCTTTTGATTTTCTTTAAAGTTTTCAATTTTTTTTACTTTCTCTTACTCCTAGTAAGAGGAAGTATTGTAATCGTGTCAAATTTCGATATCGAGTTTTCACCGGAAATATCCGTTTTGAGGTCCCCTGAGTCCAAAAAAGTGGTTTTTAGCAAATGATCTGTATGTGTGTCTGTGTGTGTGTATGTATGTATGTGAACAGCATAGCTCAAAAACGAAAAATCGTAGAAAGTTCAAACTTGATATTACGTTTAGGTATCACCATGGGATCTGACGGTGCGTTATGTGTCAATATTCCTCAACCGGAAGTACCACTTTACTAGTTGTTTTTTTTTACGTTTTTGCAATTTTCTCAAAAATGGCTCCGAAGATTTTCTTTAAACTTGGTATATCAACTACACATACAAAGAGCTACAACTTTTATTTGAAACATTTCTCCAGGAAAATTCATTTAAGGGCATTTCTGGGGGAGGGGTAGGGTTAGGTTTTCATCTTAACTGCTGTTTCAGTATATTAGACAATTCTGTCATCTAAATAATGTTAATTAGAATTAAATATGTTGTTGAAATTCCGAGTTTGAAAAAAAATAGATAACCGGAAGTGCGTTTTTACTGAAATATAATTTTCAGTTTTCTGGTATTTTCTCGAAAATGGCTCCAACGATTTTCTTTAAACCAGCGTTGTTAACTATACATATAAAGAGCTACAACTTTTATTTGAAACTTTTCCCCTGATAAATTCATTTAAGGGGACTTTTGGGGGAGGGGGTTATGTTTTTCTTTAAAATGCTATCACAGTTGATTATACAATTCTGTCATCCAAATTGAAATAACTAGAAATTAATATATGACCCAAATTCAAGGAAATTAGTAAACCGGACAGTTTTACTGGACAGTGTTTTCACTTTTCGACGAATTTCATTAAATTTGGTACACTAACTATAAAATTTGTCAATTATAAATTTGAGTACTGGAGTAAGAGAAAGTTGTGTGAGTGTTTCACACCAGATTTTTTTTATTTCTTTTAAATAAATTATTTTATTTTGAACATTAAAAATTAATTTCATGTTTCTGTTTACCACTGAAGTGTCACTTCAGTATAATATTGAGGATATTAAACGCTTTACTAGAAATCAAAATTGAAAGAAAATCAGGTTTTTCGGAAGCGTTCATCATGTAATTTAGCGAAAATCATGTATTTTACTAAAATACGTTTGTGAGTTGTTTTTTTTTTTGAGGGGGGGGAATTTTCTTGAAAACTGCTCCAACACTTTTTACTTTCTCTAATTACTGTTGATGTATTGGGATCGTGCCAGATCCTAATATAATCGAAATTGAGTTTTTACCGGAAATACATGTTTTGAGGTCCCCTGAGTAAAAAAAAAAAAAAAAAAATGGTTTTTAGAAAATGGTGCATATGTGTGGTTATGTGTGAAAAGAATATCTCAAAAACGAAAAGTTGCAGGAAGCTCAAACTTGGTATCCGTTTAGGTATTACCACCGCATCAGACACGAAGATTTCGGGCAAAAATCTATCCCACCGGAAGTGCCACTTTACTGAATGTTTTTTTTCGTCTGTTTTTTGTGATTTTCTCGAAAACGGCTCTAAATGATTTTCTTTAAACTTGATATATCAATAACATATACGAAGAACTACAATTTTTATTTAAAACATTTCTCCAAGAAAATTCATTTAAGGTCACTTTTTGGGGAGGGGTGGGGTTACAGTTTTCTCTAAAGTGCTATTTCGTTTTGTTACACAAATATATCATCTAAATAATATAAAATAAAATTAAATATGTTTTCGAAATTCTGAAATTGAAGAACATCGGTAGAGCGGAAGTGTGACGTTACTAAATAGGTTTTTTAGTGTTTTTTTAAAATGATTTTCTCCATAAAAATGCCGACGGTTTTAAACACTAATAAGAATTGTAAGTGTGAAGAAAATCTGCCATTTCGCAGTAAGAGAAAGTCATGTGAGTGTTTCATACCAGATATTTTTTACTTTCTCTTACTCCTAGTAAGAGGAAGTATTGTAATCGTGTCAAGTTTTCGATACCGAGTTTTCACTAGAAATATCCGTTTTGAGGTCCCCTGAGTCCAAAAAAGTGGTTTTTATCAAATGGTCTGTGTGTATGTGAACAGCATAGCTCAAAAACGGAAAACCGTAGAAAGTTGAAACTTGATATTCCGTTTAGGTATCACCATGACATCTGACAGTGGGTCATCTGACAAAATTCCTCAACCAGAAGTACCACTTTACTTGTTTTTTTTTTTTTTTTTCACTTTTTGCGTTTTTCTCAAAATTGGCTCCATCAATTTTCTTCAAACTTGGTATATCAACTACATATTCAAAGAGCTACAACTTTTATTTGAATTGTTTCTCTGGAAAAATTCATTTAAGGGCAGTTATGGGGGAGGGGTGGGGTTAGGTTTTCATCTAAAGTGCTATTTCACTTTAAAACACTTCTATCATCTAAATAATGTTAAATTTAGAATTGAATATGTTGTTAAAATTCCGAGTTTTAAAAAAAAATCGGTTAACCGGAAGTGCGTTTACTTTCTCTTACTTTACTAATTGATTTTTTTAACTTTTTCGCGATTTTCTCAAAAATGTCTCCGACGATTTTTTTTAAACTTCTTGTATAAACTACAAATACAAAGATGTACAACTTTTATTTAAAACATTTCTCCGGGAAAATTCATTTAAGGCCACTTTTGGAGGAGGGGTGGGGTTATGTTTTTCTTTAAAATGCTTGTTGATTATACAATTCTTGTTGATTACAATATCATACTTGTTGATTATACAATTCTATCATCCAAACAAAATTAATTAGAAATAAATATAGATGACCAAAATTCCGAGTTCCAAGAAAATTAGTAAACCGAAGTGCGCTTTTACTGAACAGTTTTTTCAGTTTTCGTCGTATTTCAATTAATTTGGTACACATACTATAAAATTTGTCAATTATAATTTTGAGAACTGGAGTAGGAGAAAGTTGTGTGAGTGTTTCACACCAGATTTTGTTTTTTTTTTTTATTTGAAATAATTTTTCTTGAAAAATTTGATTATCTGGAAGAATCTTTGACATTCGATTAATTTGGGTTTATTAATTCAATGTTGATGACACGGGCTTCAGAACTTACAATGCCATCTTATCAGCTACTACCTGCCCACATGGGTAGAAAGTATCCCTCCACTTTTATAATAATGTTATGGCTGCTGCGGTAAAAAGTTCAAGTTTAATGAGTATTTTTAGTAATTTTATAGTAATTTTAGATTATTTTTTTATTTTAAACTACGAGTTGGAATTTGGAACTAATTTGTCTGTTAGAATTTGAGAATAGGAATAGAATATAGTCATGTAGTTCATATTAGTTTCTTTTTTTTTTATTATATCAATTCTCGAGGACAAAAAAATAGAAGTGATACTAGTTAATGATAAGCAATCTTATCGTCTAAACAACTGTGATATAATTATTTAAAAATCTTTGATATTTGTATAATATTAATTAAGGCGCATTTTTAATGTTATATAAGACGTCACATACAGATGTATATACATATTATTTTTATGTTATTTTTAATGTTTCGCTCTACTTTTCTTTTACTATTTTATTTTGTAATTAACTTTAAAATTACAATACAATTTTGAAATAATCATTATTTTTGTACAATGGAATGAGAATACATAATCTTTGCAAATTGATATTTTGAAGAATGACCTACTTTGAAATATGATTTTTTTTTTATTAACAATTAATTACTCTTGGTAAACGGAAATACGTAGATGTATGGAGAACAAAATATTTCAAAAATGAAAAGTGGCAGATACTTCAAACTTGGTATTATTCCGTTTAGATACTATGATAGGTTCAGATGCTAAGTTTATGGGCAAAATCTACCAATGGGAAGTGCGAATAGTATTGTAATTGTGCCAAATTTTCGATATCAACTTTTCACCGGAAATATCCGTTTTGAGGTCTCTAAGACCAAAAAAGTGGTTTTTTAGCAAATAGTCTCTCTCTCCCTCTGTGTGTGTGTGTGTCTGTATGTATGTGAACAGCATAGCTCAAAAACGAATAATCGCAGCAAGTTCAAACTTGATATTCCGTTTAGGTCTCACCATTGGATCCGACAGTAGGTCAGCGGTCAAAATTCCTCTACCGGAAATACCACTTTACTGAATACTTTTTTAACTTTTTTGCAATTTTCTCGAAAATGGCTCCAACGATTATCTTTAAACTGTCTACATCAACTACACAGCCAAAGATCTACAATTTTCATTTAAAACATTTCTCCGGGAAAATGCATTTAAGGGCAGTTATGGTGGCGGGGGGCGGGGCGGGCGATTTGTCCTCTAAAGTGCTATTTCTGTTTATTATACAAGTTTGTCATCTAAATAATATTAATTAGAATTAAATATGTTGTTGAAATTCCGAGTTTGAAAAAAAAAATCGGATGACCGGGAAGTGCGTTTTTACTGAAATGTATTTTTCACTTTTCTGGTATTTTCTCGAAAACGGCTTCAACGAATTTTTTTTTTTAAAACTAGGAATGTGAACTCTACACGTATAAAGAGCTACAACTTTTATTTAAAACATTTTCTCTGGAAAAATTAATTTAAGGGCAGTTTTGGGGGAGGGGTGGGGTTATGTTTTTCTCTAAAATGCTATCATAATTGATAATTACAATTCTACCTCCAAACAAAATGAATTAGAAATAAATAGATTCGCCAAAATTTCGAGTTTCAGGAAAATTAGTAAACCAGAAGTGGCTTTTACTGAACATTTTTTTTTTTTTTAATTTTTCGATGAACTCAAATGAATTTCATCAAATTTGGTACACAAACTATAAAATTTGTCAATTATAATTTTGAAAACTGGAGTAAGAGAAAGTTGTGTGAGTGTTTCACACCAGATTTTTTTTTTTTTTTTTTACAGAAGATTCACATTCTTATTTCATATTTTTTGTCCAATATTTCGTGTATTTATAAATTTTAAAAACAAGTATAAATACGAGAATGAAGTATATAGATGAAAATAAAAGGGCAAAGGTCTATATTGTGCAGTAAAAAAAACTTGCTTCTATTTAACCTACCACATTAGAAATAAACAGGTTATTCAACTTTGTCTTTTCTTCTTTAGATTGGAGGAGGAGTGTTGAGGGTGTTATTATAATTTTTATTTTGTTTTTTATTATTTTCAAGATGGGTTAGCTAAATACATAGTTTTTTTAGCTGGCTTCATTTTCTTTTATTACTCCAGACAATTAATATTTTAAAAAAATTTTATTTATTATTAACTTTTTGGTATCCGCTAAAACTGATTTGATAATTTTTAAAGTTTTACTCTCCTGTTATTTTAAGAATATTGCGTGTTTGTACCATTTTTGATTTCTTCCTGTTCCTTGTAAGAAAGAGGAAGTAAAGTGATCGTGTCAAATTTTGGAAATTGCGTTTTCAACGGAAATACGTGTTTTTGAGATTCACTGAATACGAAAAAAAAAATCTTGTATGAATACTCACACTGTTTTCGGAGCCCTTGTGCAGACTATTCTGAGGAAGAGGAGGAGACGGCTTCTCACCTGTTGTCCGACTGCGTTGCAATCGGCAGATTGTGGTACGAAATCTTTGACACGTTGAGACTGAAGGATATTATACTGCAAGAAGGGTTAGTGGGGAAAGGCCCTTGACGTCATGAAGAAGGGAGGTTTCCTCTACTAGACTACAAGGGAGTTGGCATAATAAGCCTTAACAAGCTGACTGGACTCCACGGTATTCCAGGCTGAAGTCTATGCAATAAAGATCTGTGCTGAGGAGAATTTGCGAATGGGCTGTAGGAATAGGGAAATATACATCTTCTCGGACAGCCAGGCTGCACTGAGGCAATTGTGGCATTCAGAATCACCTCTTCCCTAGTCAGGGAGTGTAGAGACTCCCTGGAGGCGTTATCCTGGCACAATAAAGTGGGCGGCTGGTATGGATGCCGGGACACAAGGGGATTAAAGGTAATGAGCTAGCCGACCACTGGCCAGGAATCGAGCGAATATTCCTTTCTGTAGGCCGGAACCTGTTTTGGGAATAGCCAAAAGTATGACGAAGGCGTCTCTGAGAGAATGAACTCGGAAAGAACATAATCGTTACTGGAGGCTAAGTACTGGGGCAAAACATGGCAAAATGGTTATGCCAGAGTTGTGTAGAGGAAGAACCAGAGAGACCCTGGGTTTAAGCAGGTATCAGATCTGCCTGATAACGGGCCTGTTTACTGGGCATGGTAGGTTCAAGAAACATCTGCACAAGGTGGGATTGATGGATTCGGAGCCAGTGGGTAGATTGTGTCAGGAGGAGTAGGAGACGGCCTCTCACCTGTTATTTGATTGCGTTGCAATCGGTAGATTGTGGTACTAGATCTTTGGCACGTTGAGACTGGAGGGGGATATCATACTGCAAGTTGGGCTAGTAGAGAAGGCCCTTGACCTCATGAAGAAGGGAGGTTTCCTCTACTACACACAAAGGAGTTGACACAATTAGCCTGAATAAGCTGGCTGCGGTGTCTCGATTGGAGTCTCCCTCCCGATCCAGTCTAATCGAATTTAATTATGAGATTGACAAATTTTTGATTAAGCCTGGATATTTTTGTTTACTTACCCAAGACAGATATAAAGATTACATTGTGGTCCAGAAGAGAGTGCCTATAACATCGAACAAATCTATATATTTGAAATTTAAAATTACAGTTTCCTCAGATCATTCCAAAATATTTAAATTTTTCTAAAAAAAAAACAACAAAAAATAGAGCAAATTCCAAGAATCTAATCAGTAAAGTGGCACTTCAGGTTAAATCCGATTTTCTACAAATTTGGAATTATAGCAGTTTATTATTAATTTCATGTTATTTACGTGAGAAGCCCTCTGGGTTACTCAGCTGCTTTAAAGTTCGGCCCCTTCAGTGTAAACCCCAGCTTCCAGGCAGTATTTTTTCTCTTTACAGACAACACTGCCCACAACGGGCGCTGAGCTGTGGATGCTACTTGGGCAAAACAATGTAAGGACAGCGCTTCTAGATTCGAACCCGGGACTTCCGCGATGTAAGCCCAGCTCTGTGTAACCATTTTTTCGGAAAGAAATATTTGTGGGGGTTTCAGAAGTGTGAGGACTTAGGCTTTTGTGATGTGATGGCAAGAAGAAAGAAGATATAATTTGTAAATAATAAATAAATCTAAAAATTATAACTAGTGGTTCCAGCCACCGCTATCTGCAGGGGTCAATATACAGTCAAAAGAACCGCCGCAACACCTGGCCTGTATTTCCTTCATACAAGGGTCAATGTACACTCAAGAGGCCACCTGGCCACCATCTGTTAACAAGCGTCGCCCCCCCCCCTCGGGCCAAAAACAGCCTTTGTTAACTACCGAGGTCAATATACTACGAGAGATGTCTTAGTGTGGCACGTACTTACACATCAGCCGATGTGGGAGTGATGCAAAAACGTCGCTCCACTGGAGTATTAGATCAGTTCACAACCAGTACGAGATCAGTTACACGTCAGTTAAGTGCCAGTACGACATCAGTTATACACGAGTATTCTATCAGTCACCATCAATCAATCATCAGTTATCAAGCAGTTAAGTTTCACACATCGCGAGCGTGTCCCGACTTAAGGTTTCAAACACTACTTCTTTAATATTTATTAATCATTTCATAATTCTTATATTCATTTACAATTGTGCATCTTAGTTTTTCTATTCAAAACACTTTAAATTATTTGTTAAAATATAGTTTATTTTCATAAATCAGTAGTACGCATTTCGAGTAACAACTCTCTAAAACTCTCTAACTAACAATCACTTACTCCTCACATCAACTCCCGATACCAAGACATCTGATTCCAATACATCTGGTGGCAGCGGTGAGATCCGATCAACTGATTCCAATACACTTTCTTCTATAGAAAGTCATTTCAGGACAGTTTAATAATTGTTTAGTTTCATCACCTGGTGGGGAGGTGAGGGAAGTAAACACTTGAAAAACACAAGAAAATTCATCTTAAAATTGTGAAAATGGTAGTAGTGTTTCAAATCAGATATTTAAAAAAATAAAATCTATATCAATGAGGGGATATTTAGTTAAGTGTATAATTGAAGGTGTGGTGGGCTAATTGCCAAATCTATTGTCGCCTAAAACTTCTCTCTTGTGACCTGTTTGTTTGTACATGGTCTGATAAAGGAATATATATCTATAAGATATATATATATAAATTATATATATAAAAACGGAAGTTAATGCGTGTGTGATAGTGAGGCTTGAGTTTACCTGTGGGTATACTAAACCTAAGTTCTAGTACACCACCACTTCCTCTACGGACGCTATGTAGTGTGTGAATATTGAGGGTGTCGGTTACGCAAGGATATGTATATCAATTTCTCTTATTTGCTCTTGTAGGAATTTTCCTAGCCAGTTAATTACTTTCTCTTATTCCTAGTAAGAGGAATTATTGTAATCGTGTCAAATTTTCGAATATCGAGTTTTCACCGGAAATATCCGTTTTGAGGTCCACTGAGTCAAAAAAAGTACTTTCATTTAGCAAATGGTCCGTGTGTGTGTATGTGAACAGCATAGCTCAAAAAAACGAAAAATCGTAGAAAGTTTACACTTGATATTCTGTTTAGGTCTCAGCTTGGGATCTGATAGTACGTTATCTGTCAAAATTCCTCAACCGGAAGTACCACTTTGCTAGTTGTTTTTTTTTACTTTTTTGCGATTTTCTCAAAAATGGCTCCGACGATTTTCTTTAAACTTGCTACATCAACTACACATACAAAGAGCTACAACTTTTATTTGGAACATTTCTCCAGGAAAATTCATTTAAAGGCACTTCTTGGGGAGCGGTAGGGTTAGGTTTCCATCTAAAGTGCTATTTCAGTTTATTAGACAATTCTATCATCTAAATAATGTTAATTAGAATTAAATATGTTGTTGAAATTCCGAGTTTGAAAAAATCAGATAACCGGAAGTGCGTTTGTTTTGACTCTTTACTAAATGATTCTTTCATTTTTTCGCGATTTTCTCAAAAATGGCTCCGACGATTTAGTTGAAACTTCTTATAGAAAATAAAAATGCAAAGATCTACATCTTTTATTTAAGACATTTCTCTGGAAAAATTCATGTAAGGGCAGTTTTAGGTTGAGGGGTGGGATTGCAGCATCCCCTAAAGTGGTATCATAGTTGATTATACAATTAATTCTATCATCCAAACAAAATTAATTAGAAATAAACACATGGCCAAAATTCAAAGTTTTAAGAAAATTTGTAGGCCGGAAGTGCGCTTATACTGAACCAGCTTTTTCAGTTTTCGACGAATTTCGTTATATTTGGTACACAAACTATAACATTTGTCAATTACAATTTTGAGAATATGAGTCAGAGAAAGTTGTGTGAG
Source organism: Triatoma infestans (assembly GCA_011037195.1). Classification (NCBI taxonomy): domain Eukaryota; kingdom Metazoa; phylum Arthropoda; class Insecta; order Hemiptera; family Reduviidae; genus Triatoma; species Triatoma infestans. The sequence goes on from JAAEAF010006771.1 coordinate 19,783, forward strand.
TGTTTCACACCAGATTTTTTTTTTTTATTAAATATTTACAAGTGTTTATTAATTATTAAAATAGCAACAAGTAAATCGAGTTGCAAAATAAAAATGCAGATGACGTGATAGTCATGAATATCAGTGATGATGACTAATCATTTGGCAACCAAACCAGTTGATCGCGTGACGAACTGAGGATTAAAAGGAAGTGTCGTGCTGGAGAAATTCGCTTCTAAAAGATTATGGTGTGTGATGTAAGCTTTTGAGGTATCATTTGTAATGAGAAATGGCAAGCTTAGACACGAGTAGAATTTTTGAGAACGTTTTGAATAATTAGAATAACGAAATAAAAGGGTGTGCAGTTAGTAGACTTTAGACACGGTGTGTATAGACTTTACACGACAGTTATATATATAAATGATAGATTCTCTTTAAATTTGGGGGTGGGTGGGGTGAGGGCCAAGTGCTAACCAACTGACCGAATCAGTTAGAGAATAATTAGATAGTAGAGAGCGCCAATAAGTTATAACAAACACGTTTAAATTTTAACGTCTCAGATTTCTCAGAACCACCTAAAAATAAAGTGTTTTTTGGAAAAATGATACAAATAAAAGTGATTTATTCCATGTTTAAAGGAAAAAGTTTATGTCGTTAACGAGAAAATCCAAAAAATTCAAAAAATATTTAATGTATAAAAATCACACTTCTTAACCGATTTACTTCAAATTTGAAATTCTAGTACTGTTTCTAATGTATAAGTAATAATAATACAGAGTTGCCACAGCCATACATTGTACTGAAGTGGGGTAATTTGGGGGAAAACGCTACTGTTCCCCAGAACTGCTTAAAAAAAAAAAAAAAAAAAAATCAAGATTCCCAGGGAAATGTTTCAAATAAATATAATAGATATTTATGAGTGTAGTTAGTAAACGAAATTTTAAGAAAATAGTTGAAGCCGTTTTTTTTGAAAACTGCGAAACATTGAAAACAGAATACAAAGTTTTCAACTTAACGTGATTTTTCGTGTATACTCACTTATATATATGTAAAAGTGTTACAGTAAGTTGTGAAAATTCCTCAAATGGAAGTACTACCCTACTGAATTAATTTTTTTCAGTTTTCTACTGAACAGTTTTTACTTTCTCTTACTCCCCTAGTCAGAGGAAGTATTGTATTCGTGTAAAATTTTCGATATCAAGTTTTCACCGGAAATATCCGTTTTGAGGTTCCCTGAGTACAAAAAAGTGGTTTTTAGCAAATGGTCTGTGTATGTGTATGTATGTGAACAGCATAACTCAAAAAAGAAAAACCTTAGAAAGTTAAAACTTGATATTCCGTTTAGGTATCACAATGGCATCTGACAGTGGGTCAACTGTCACAATTCTTCAACCGGAAGTACCATTTTACTTGTTGTTTGTTTTTACTTTTTTACGTTTTTCTCAAAAATGGCTCCGATGATTTTCTTCAAACTTGATATATCAGCTACACATAATACTAGTTATAACTTTTATTTGAAATGTTTCTCTAGGAAAATTCATTTAAGGGCAATTATGGGGGAGGGGTGGGGCTAGGTTTTCATCTAAAGTGCAATTTTAGTTTATTAAACAATTCTGTCATCTAACTAATGTTAATTAGAATTGAATATATTGTTGAAATTCCGAATTTCAAAAAATTGGATAACCGGAAGTGCCGTTTAAATTACCACTTTACTAAATGATTTTTTTTCACTTGTTCGCGATTTTCGCAAAAATGTCACCAATGATTTTTTTTTAAACATCCAATATAAACTAAACATACAATGATCTACAATTTTTATTTAAAACAGTTCTCTGAGAAAATTCATTTAAGAGATCCACTTTTGGAGGGGAGGGGTGGGGCTATGTTTTTCTCTAAAGTGCTATCATAGTTGATTATACAATTCTATCATCCAAACGGAATTAATTAGAAATAAATAGATGGCCAAAATTTTAAGTTTCAAGAAAATTAGTAAACCGGAAGTGCGCTTTTGCTGGGCAGTTTTTTTCAATTTTCGTCGTATTTGAATTAATTTGGTTAACGAACTATAAAGTTTGTCAATTATAATTTTGAGAACTGGAGTAAGAGAAAGTTGTGTGAGTGTTTCACACCAGATTTTTTTTTTTCTTCATTTTCCTGTGTTTTTTCTCAAATATTAGTTCAACAATTTTCTTAGGACTTTAGTATTTGAGCTACACTTATAAAGAGCTACAACTTTTACTTTGAAACATTTCTCCGGATCTCCGGATAAAATCATTTACATTGTTTTTTGGGCGAGAGGCGGGGTTATGTTTTCCTGTAAAGTGTATTATATGCCTGTCAAAATTATGATTTTAAAGTAAGAGTCAGTTGAACGACTCTATTTCCAGTTTTCTACAATTTTATCCATACAAAAAAAAAAATGCGTACGGATTTCATTAAATTTGTTACACTAACTACAGAATACAGAATCCTATCACTTTTTTGTTGGGAGATTTTTCCAAGAATGTGCCTTTAAAGAAGTTTTGTGGAGAGGAGGAGGAGTATATGGTTTCCTCAAAAAAATGTCATTTTATTATTAAAATGGTATTCAAATCGTCAGGCCTTAAAATTATAATCCAAAATAATTCGCGCAATAGGCCGGAGTAATTTTTTTAAGGAAAAAGAATACTTTGTTACTCTTCGTTTCGGGTACCACTGGGTGCACTTCTTCAGGAGCTCTGTAAAAATTTATTGGAGAAAATACATTATTGTACAGTATTGCAGTTACGAAAAAGTGTACAGATTTATAACAAAAATATCTGGTGTGAAACACTCACACAACTTTCTCTTACTCAAATTCTCAAAATTGTAATTGACAATTTTTATAATTTGTGCACCAAATTTAATGAAATTTGTCGAAAACTGAAAAAAACTATTCAGTAAAAGCGCACTTCCGGTTTACCGATTTCCTTTAAACTCGGAATTTTGGTCATCTATTTATTTCTAATTAATTTCATTTGCATGATAGAGTTGTATAATCAAGTATACCAGTTTAGAGGAAGCTATAACCCTACCCCTCTCCTAAAAGTGCCCGTAAATGAATTTTTCCAGAGAAATGTTTCAAATAAAAGTTGTAGTTCTTTAAATGTTTAGTTTATATATGAAGTTTCAAGGAAATCGTCGGTGCCACTATTGAGAAAATCGCGACAAAGTCATTTAGTAAAGTAAAACAAAAGGACTTCCGGTTATCCGATTTTCCTCGAACTCGGAATTTCAACAACATATTTAATTCTAATTAACATTATTTAAATGACCGAATTGTGTATTAAACTGAAATAGCACTTTAGAGGTTAACCTAACCCCACCGCTCCCCCAAAAGTGCCCTTAAATGAATTTTCCCAGAGAAATGTTTCAAATAAAAGCTGTAGCTCCTAGTATATGTAGTTGATGTATCAAGTTTAAAGAAAGTCGTTGAAGCCATTTTTGCAAAAATTGTAAAAACACCAATTAGTAAAGTGGTACTTCCGGTTGAGGAATTTTGACAGATAATCTACTGTCAGATCCCATGGTGATACCTAAGCGGAATATCAAGTTTCAACTTTCTATGGTTTTTCGTTTTTGAGCTATGCTGTTCACATACACAGATACACAGACACATGCACACAACACCCACACACACACAGACACACACACACCACACAGACCTTTGCTAAAAACCACTGTTTTGGACTCAGGGGACCTCAAAACGGATATTTCCGGTGAAAACTCGATATCGAAAATTTAACACGATTACAATACTTCCTCTTACTAGGAGTAAGAAAAGTAAAAAGAAAAATTTAAATCAAAGAAATATTAACAGAAGAAATTATAAAACAGAATGACAGTAAATTAAATAAAATGATATTAACAATAAGAGAAATAAGACAGATAAATATACTTTAAGGTAGGAGAGGTGTAAACGTTGAGACTGAAATGAAGAGAGAGTATTTTTTAAAAATTTAAAAAAAAAAAAAAAAAAAAAAAACCTGTTAAAAAGTGGGAGGGATAAGAAAAATGTTTATAGTGAGGCGCGGCAATTTCAAATTTGGAAGAACAAATTACTGGCGAGTCTCTTTTTTTCAGGTTAGAAAAATATTGTTGTAAGTTGAAGTCATGATTTCTTTGTTTTGTTTTTTTTTTTTTAAATTGATAGATTTCGGTTGAAGGTGAATTTTTAAGGATTCGGATAGAAGACGTTTTTGAATGGTTGTCCCCATAACTTATAAAAACTGCAGTAAGAGAATGTGATGTGCGAGTGTTTCATACCAGATTTTCACACATCATTAGGATGATGTTTTGATAAAACAGTACGATAACACAGACTTACATAGAGCTAAATAATTTTTGCTCCATGTATATATATATACTTATTTTACTGTGGAGTGTATAAACTGATTTTGCTCTGCGGACTGTTTTATCAAAAACATCCTGATAATGGGCGAACGCCTGAAATCGGTCGATGACCATAAAATGATGCGGGCTATCATGGAAAATATCTTTAATATCTAAAGTATATTAATATTATAGAGGTTGCAGAACCTTACAATAGGGCAGTGCTCCCAAACCGGTGTGCTAATCTATGTGTACCGCCGCGTGTGCATGTGGCCTGTCGTATATTATAATAAATAAATAATACCAAAAGTGGTGAATAAATTTGACTACTATTTTATTCAATTAATATACGGAACAATACGATTGGAATTCGAAATCTTTTTGCAACTAATACTATAAATGCTGCATATAGATGCACTTTCTCTGCAAATTCGAAAGGAAAATTTATTGAATTGAGTAACGACCGGGATGCTTTGCCGTAGCTTCATTGGATGCTTTCTGGATTTCGATTAGGAAAGAATATCCTAGGATTTCAGATCATGCTATTTCAATTTTACTACCATTTTCCGACGACGTGTTTATATCAACTAAGTTTTTTCAACTCTAGTGTTTGAATTAAAAATGATAAACATGCTTAAAAGGTCTTGATCAAAAAATTCGGGTTGCACTTTCAAATTTTGAGCTGAATATAAAATATTTGTGTTCATTGAAACAGCTCAGGTATCACAATGATTACCCTTTTTTCTTTTTTTTACATTATGTTATATAAGTACAGTTCTTAAGTTATATATACGAGGTGTGTAAATTAAGTAATGAGACTGATTTTCTAGTGTTCGATCTGGCAACACTGGAGACGCGGCGCATGCGTGGTAGGGCAAGTAAACATCTGATACACGTCCAGTGCAAATTTGAAAATGCTAGAATTGTTGCACTGTCCGTAGTGACTTTTTTTGTGAGCAAGGTTTTTTTCAGTGCGTTTTAAAAATGAGTGACATCAATTACGAGCAACGTTGTGCTATCAGGTTTTGCTTCAGACTTGGGCACAGTGCAACGGAAACGTTTGAAAAACTGTGCCAGGCCTAGGACAATGTTTTGTCGAGAGCACAGGTTTTTAGGTGGTTTAAGTCGTTTGCAGAAGGAAGGGAATCAATTGAAGACGAGCCTCGCAGCGGAAGGCCTTCATCTTCAAGAACCGACGAAAATGTTGGCAGAATCCGCGATCTCGTGCGTTCAGATCGTCGTTTGACAGTCCGAATGATCGGCGAAGAGTTGAATTTGACTCACATAACCGTTCATCAAATTTTGACTAATGAATTGGGGATGAGAAAAATTTGTGCAAAAATGGTTCCGAAAAATCTTTCACAAGAGCAAAAAGACATCAGAAAGGAAAGGAGCCTTGACTTTTTGGGAGCAATTGAAAACGATCCCAATTTTTTGGAACGTGTTATTACAGGAGACGAGTCTTGGGTGTTTGAGTATGACCCAGAAACTAAGCGTCAGAGCATGCAGTGGCACACTTCAACCTCTCCAAGGCCAAAAAAAGCAAGAATGAGCAAGTCAAAAATCAAATGCATGCTGATTTGCTTTTTTGATAGCCAAGGAATCGTTCACAAAGAATTTGTGCCTCAATGCCAAATGGTAAACCAACATTTTTACCGAGAAGTTCTTGAAAGACTTCGAAAAAGAGTCATGCGTGTGAGACCAAAATAAAAAACAAGTGGGTGTTGCATCACGACAATGCTCCGTGTCACACCGCGATTTCTATTAATGAGTATTTGGCCAGTAATAACATTCCTGTAGCTCCTCAGCCTCCTTATTCACCCGACTTGAGTCCATGTGACTTTTTTTTGTTTCCCAAATTGAAAAAAATCACCTCAAGGGACGTCATTTTGGAACATTGGAGAATATTCAAACAGCCGTAACCGACCAACTGAAGTCTATTCCAGTATCCGAGTTCCAGCACTGCTATGACGAATGGAAGAATCGTCTTCAGCGTTGTGTGGCTTCCCAAGGTAGTTACTTTGAAGGGGACAATGTTGAATTGTAATTTTATTTGAATAAAAAAAAAGATAAAAAAATCATTCTTATTACTTAATCTACACACCTCGTATAACAAAATTATGTAATATTTATGCATTCTATTTTGTATATATATTATATACTTTTGGTGTGCCTCGAAATTTGGGCACACTTATATTAAAAACTTTGTTGTGGCGTAGGCAAGAAAAGGTTGCGGAACACTGCTCCACGGAATCCTAATACTTCCTCTTAATCAGAGACATTTTCCTTGGTAGCCTGCTTCATTTTGTGGCGTTCACCCATCTTCAGGATGAGTGTGTAATCTGAATTTGCTCTGTGCAAGGCTGTGTTGTCACACTGTCTGAAAAACGCATCCTGAAGATGGGCGAACGCCTGAAAGCGGTCGATGACCACACATAATGAAGCAGGCTACCACGGAAAATGTCTCTGATGCTTTTCCAGCTCTGCAGAACCAACCACCACAACTACTTCCTCTTAATGATAGAAATAAGTGAAAGACAACTACTAAACGCTACTGTTGCCCCAGACCCCCCCCCCCAAGAAAAAAAAATCAGTTTTCAAAGAAAAATGTTTCAATTAAAATAAAAATTTGATAAATACAAATTATTTATCCATTGTAAAAATTAATTGAAAATTTAAGTTTTAATACGGTATGCAAAAAGTATATTGTTTATTATTAATTTTTATTGATTACCATTTAAAGCATTCTTTAAAACATTCAACAAACATTTTATTGTTTTTTATTTACATATATTTAATTACGATTAAAGTACTGTTTGTTTTTTTTTTTTTATTTTTTTTAGTTATTTGCAATTTTGTACATATTGCATAGTATTCTCAGGGTCATCTTAGTTTGGACATAGTATGCGAAAGATAAAGAAACAATTTTGACTTCCTTTGTATATTGTTTCTGTTTTGATTAGCTAAACAAAACAAAAAAATATTTTTTTTTCCCACGTTAATAAAATTGTGATAACTTAAAAAAAAAAAAAATCTGGTGTGAAACACTCACACAATATTCTCTTACTCCAAGTTCTCAAAATTATAATTGATAAATTTTATAGTTTATGTACCAAATTTAATAAAATTCGTCGAAAAGTGAAAAAAAACAGTTCAGTAAAAGCGCACTTCCGGTTTAACTAATTTTCTTGAAACTTGGAATTTTGGCGAATCTATTTATTTCTAATTAATTTTGTTTGGATGATAGAATTGTATAATCAAACTATGATAGCACTTTAGAGAAAAACAATGAGAATTTCCCCACAGAAATGTTTTAAATAAAAGTTGTAGATCGTTTTGTATGTGTAGTTTATTTACGAAGTTTCATGAAAATCGTCGGAGCCATGTGTGAGATAATCGCGAAAAAGTGGAAAAAAAATCATTTACTAAAGTGGGTAAAGTAAACGCACTTCCGGTCATCAGATTATTTTCAAACTCGGAATTTCTACAATACACCTAATTCTAAATTAACATTATTTAGATGACAGAATTGTCTGAATAAACTGAAATAGCACTTTAGAGGAAACCGACACCCCACCAGCCCTCTCCCAAAAAGTACTCTTAAATGCATTTTTCCGGAGAAATGTTTCAAATAAAAGTTGTAGCTCTTTGTATGTGTATTTGATTTAGTAAGTTTTAAGAAAATCGTTGGAGCTATTTTTGAGAAAATCGCAAAAAAGTGAAAAAAAAAAAAAAACTAGTAAAGTAGTATTTCCGGTTGAGGAATTTTGACGTGTAACGTACTGGCAGATTCCCATGGTGGATACCAAAACGGAATATCAACATTCTATGGTTTTTAGTTTTTGAACTATGCTGTTTACATACATACATACATACACACACACACACACACACAGACCATTTGCAAAAAAACACTTTTTTGGACTCAGGGAACTTGAAAACGGATATTTCCGGTGAAAACTTGATGTCGAAAATTTGATGATTGCAATACTTCCTCTTACTAGGAATAAGAGAAAGTAAAAATTGGGGATATATTTTTTCAAAACAATATAATCTTTCCATAAGCACATATAATATAATCTTTCAAAAGCACATATCTTTGTTCTTTTAGAGACAATTTTCTTAAATTCTCGTCTTCTTCTTTCTTGGTTCTACGGTCCAAATGGGACCTTGGCCTCCACAAACACTCGCTGCCACTCCTCTCTCGTGGGAATTCAGCCTGCAAAGCTCAAAATCAGAAAAGACGCAGAAAGTTCATGTTTGATATTTCGTGCCTAGTCACTTACTAAGGAATACAATTATAAGATAATTTTTGTTAAAATCAGTCAACCGGAAGTAACATTCTACTGAATAAATTTCGCAAAGTTTCTTAAAAATGCCTCCAATGATTTTTACTTTCTCTTACTCCTAGTAAGAGGAAGTATTGTAATCGTGTCAAATTTTCGATATCGAGTTTTCACCGGAAATATCCGTTTTGAGGTCCCCTGAGTCCAAAAAAGTGGTTTTTAGCAAATGGTCTCTGTGTGTGTGTGTGTGTGTCCGTGTGTATGTATGTATGTGAACAGCATAGCTCAAAAACGAAAAATCGTAGAAAATTGAAATTTGATATTCCGTTTAGAGGTCACCATGGGATCTGACTGTAGGTTATCTGTAAAAATTCCTCAACCGGAAGTACCACTTTACTAGTTAGATTTTTTACTTTTTTGCGATTTTCTCAAAAATGGCTCCGACGATTTTCTTTAAACTCTAAACATCAACCACACATACAAAGAGCTACAACTTTTATTTGAAACATTCTCCAGGAAAATGCACTGAAGGGCACTTTTGGTGGAGGGGTGGGGTTAGGTTTCCATCTAAAGTGCTATTTCAGTTTAATAGACAATTCTGTCATCTAAATAATGTTAATTAGAATTAAATTTGTTGTTGAAATTCCGAGTTTGAAAAAAATCGGATAACCGGAAGTGCGTTTACTTTACCACTTTACTAAATGATTTATTCACTTTTTTGCAATTTTCTAAAAAATGGCTCCGACGATTTTCTTGAAACTTCGTATATAAACTAAACATGCAAAGATCTACAACTTTTATCTAAAACATTTCTCTGGGAAAATTCTTTTAAGGGCACATTTAGGGGAGGGGTGGGGTTAGATTTTCATCAAAGTGCTATCCTAGTTGATTATACAATTCTATCATCCAAACATAATTAGTTAGAATAAATAGATGGCTGAAATTCCGAGTTTCAAGAAAATTAGTAAACCGGAAGTGCGCTTTTACTGAACGTTTTTTTTCAGTTTTCGACGAATTTCATTAAATTTGGTACACAAACTATAAAATTTGTCAATTATAATTTTGATAAGAGAAAGTTGTGTGAGTGTTTCACACCAGATTTTTTTTTTTATTAAACTTGGTATAATCAATTATAAAATAAAAAGCTATAACTTTTATTTGATTGATAATTGAAAATGTTTTTAGCGTATGGTATATCCTGTGTATGTGGGCAAAATAATCTCGAAACATGAGAAATGACAGAAATTTAAGACTTACTATGGAAGTATTAAACGTGATTTTTAAGAAATAGATACGAAACAAAAAAATACCTTTTTTTTTTTTTTTCTTTATTTCGTTATAGATTCTGTCATGCGTTAAATATTGCAATAGTATCGATCAATTTTCTTCACTTCATAGCTAGGAATTGCATTTTATGGACATTATATTCAATGTGATACTTTGAAATAGTCTTTTAATAAATAAGATTATTTAATTTTAGAAAAGTTTATTTTTGCGATGATATTTCGAGTATCTTTGGTGTCCCTACTTTAGAACTGTCAGAGAGTGATTCTGGTGCGGAATTAATTGTGTTGATAGGTTCTCCAAAAGTGTCCGAAATGTCGTACAATAAACTTTAGAAATGTTTATTTGTTATTTTAAGTAACACCTTTATAGAAGCTCATACGAAAAATGGAGATTTTTGGAAAATTATTGTATCTTAAATCAATTGACGGTTAATATTAAAAAAAAACAAAATTACTTATATTTAGAAAAGGACATGCAAAGTCCGCTAAAGAGGTTTTATTTTATAGAATCGAGCCACTGGGAAACAGTAAGCTCGATTAGATACTTGGGCATTATTGTCTTCAACTCTGGTTTGTACATTCTCGCCATCAAGGATAGAATTGCTAAAGCAATAATTGCATCCAGCGTTGTACGAGGTATCTTAGCGAAATGTTAACCTTGCTCTTGGAGCCGCCAAAATTCGTTTGTTTGAGATTATGGTCCGTTTGGTCCTTGCTATACGCCAGCGAAATTTGGGCACTGAGATATCTGGATGACATAGAAATAATCCAAAGTAAATTTTTTAAAGCTATTATGTTATGGCCACCTTCTACACCCGGTTACCTGGTAAGACTAGAAACGGGGCAAAGTAATCTAAAATTAAACGTTTTCAAATTGGCGGTTAAATGGTAGCTGAAAATGCTGAATATGCCAGATAACAGATATCCCAAAATCTGCTTTAAAAAACTTATGCAGTTAGATTCTCAGGAGTCAAAATTGGTCACTTCCCCAAAAGTCTCCTTAAATGATGTTACCCGCTGAAATGTTACAAATAAAAGTTGTAGCTCCTTAGATTAGTAGTTCACATTAATGAGTTTACTATTATTATTATTTGTCAGTGGGGAGGGACCAAACCCTGCGCTATCCAAAGCTCACTGGGCCCATATAGGTACCCCAAGAAAAACAACAACAAACCGGGTATAGAATAAATATCCAGACCCGGGTCTAATCCATCTAAGATTCACCGCAGTCCTGAACCTAATTTCCTCACAACCTAGACAATCTGTTATAAGATGGATGGGTGTTTCCTCCTTAAACCAAAATGTCCAGTAACGGATCCAACCAGATGCCTGAAAGAGCTCCGTGAAAGACACAGCAACATCTGATTAATAGCCCTGTCTGGACACCCGAAGAGCATTTTGGACTGCCGACACCCGACTGAGCTCATCCATAAGGATGAATGCTGTGAAGCTGACCATGACTGGAAGCCTGACAGAAGACACGTGGTTGTCGGCCAAAAGCAGGCTCGGGACCAATGAAAGGGACAGAGGCGCCTAATTTGGCAAACCTATTCACCTCCTCATCCCCGAATATTCCCATGTGACCTGGTATCCAGACTAGTAGCACATTCTTCAGAGAAGAAAGCTTTTCCAGTCTTTTAGAACAATCTTAACACCAATAGAAAACGCAGAAAACTGAAAAAGACTTTTTAATAAAAACGTACTTCCGGTTATCCAATTTTTTTTATACTCTGAATTTCAACAACATATTTAATTCTATTTAATATTTTTTTATGGCACAATAAGTCTCTGCTGGCTGCAGTGCCGGGATATAGCCCACCCGAGGTTGGTAATATTATTTAGAAGATAGAATTGTGAAATCTTTAGAGGAAAACTTAACCCCATCCCTCCCCCAAAAAGTGCCCGTAAATGAATTTTCCCGGAGAAATGTTTTAAATATAACGTGTAGATCTTTATACATATATATATATATTTAATATTCCAAGGTTAAAGAAATTCGTTGGAACTATTTTCGAGAAAATCGCAAAAAAATGAAAAACCCATTCAGTAAAGTGGTACTTCCGGTTGAGGAATTTTGACTATTAACTTACTGTCGGTTCCCATGGTGATATTTAAACGGAATATTAAGTTTGAATTTTCTGAGATTTTTCGTTTTTGAGGTATGCTATTCACATAAATACACCCAAGACACAGAACATTTTCTTAAAAAAGTAATAACACTTGTTTTTGGACTCAGGGGACCTCAAAACGTGTATTTCCGGTGAAAACTCGATATAAAAAATTTGACACGATTCTAATACTTACTTTTGTTCATCAGATTTTTGTATTTGTAATTTTCATGTAACATGATATATGTAAATAAGGGACTTTATAAAGTACTTTAATAAATGAGTACTAAGCTCTTCTTTTATTACTGGGGATACGAGTATAATTATGTTTTCTTTTAATGAATACCAAAAAGGATTCGCCATTCTTTTTTAATTATATTTAGCTGGAAAAATGTAATAAAAATAAGTATCTTTATCAAACAGTTTCCCCCCCCCATTGTTTAATTTCCTTGTGATGGTGATTGTATTATAATATACTACTTTTATTTACATTATTGTTCTAATATTAAAATAATAATGTAAATATTTATTTTTAATATTCTTAGAAATTTAATTAAAATTCTGTTGTAATATTCTATGCATTTAATCTTATTATTGATAAATTATTAATAGACGTTATGAATGAATATTTTATAATGCTAGACGCAAACATTTTGTTCAGAAGTTACACTGGCTGGCTGGGGCAATCTGTTTGTAACCTTTTTGTAGAGAAGTTTCGTGGAATCTTTCTTTTCAGTATTTAAATTTTTATTTTTCTTTCTTTTTACTACGAAAGAATATAAAAACTTTTATTTACTCGTTTAGTCTCGTCGTGTTTTTTTTTTTTTTTTATGCGTTGCTTTACTTAGACAGATGTTATATAATTAAATAGACTTTTAATATTTTTGTAGCTATCTAGTACTTAGTATAGGGATGGAATAGTTTAGTGGCAAGTCTAGCGAGCCTTCTTATTCTCAGGATTTAAAAAAAAAAAAAAATCTGTTTTGAAATTGTGATGGATGCAAGAAACATAAAAATATATTTCATTTGGAAAAAATCAAAAATATCAAGAATATGTGACAATTCCCTTGCAAAAGGACATTTCAGGTAGAAGACCACTATTGTCTTTTAGAGTTCATGAATTTGATAGCATTGTCCTACCCGTTTCTTCTCACAGGGGAGGATTTGAACGAACAATTAGAAGACATTCCTTCAAAGATAGTTTTGTTGTAGACACCGAGGAGAACACATCAGGATTGTGCCAGTTTTAAGTTATAACATAAGAGTTTATTCCAACTAAATTCAATAAATTAATTAATATTGCTGTGTTATTGAATAGCATTTAAATATCTTTAAAGATAATATATTTAATTTAATCTACCAGTGTTTTCTTAATAAATTATTCTTATTACTTCTCTCTTAAACATATATACATAAAAGCCCTTTTACAACACCGCTCAAGCCACATACAAGCCACAACTACGCTACAACAACAATACTCCAATTACATTTCAAAATAATCACAGGACTTTGCAAATTATTGCAATTAATACAGTTTTAATTGACACATTTTAATTGTTAGTGGTTAGGCAGATATATACCTGGCCTCTGTGCCAGCCAGCTCTGACCTATTATTATTATTCAAGGGGGAAGAGGGCTAAAACCCTACGCTATTAAGAGGTGTGACGCCACTGCTGAGACTGCCTTTTGGTTTCAGGTATGTAGTGTGCAACCCAAGTTTCACCTCCAGTAATGTTAGGGCGGAGAAATTCATCTCCATGGAGTTTGTAGCGTCTCAAAAACTCTTGCCCGACCTTGAATATTTCACACTTGGCGGGAAATTGGATTGACATTTTCCACGAAACGTAATGTCGCGTCGACAGTTTTAAACGTACTGACCTCGAACCGGTCTCGTTGTGGAGGGGAGGAATCAGGCTACACGACAGTGTAGCCAACATGTCGAAAACATGTTGTGCCAACATGTTGAAAACCCGCAGTGGCGTCCAAAGCCTCAATGGGTCCATCTAGCTGCCCCAAAAGAATAACAACTACCAGGTCTGGAACAAAAGTCCGAATCTAAGTTTTCACCCACCTAAGTTTTACCACAGTCCGAACAAATCGGATCATAACTTGAAAGGATATAGCCTAAGTACTTCCGGCCAGAGATCCTGAACCTAATCTGCCCAAACAATCCATCATGAAATGTATTTTTTTCAGGCGGGCTTAAACGTGGACGGGGGAGGAGGAAGCACCTACTTTACTATTAACATTTTTCATACAAATATAAAATTTAGCAGTTTTACGCGGGACTCGAACTGGGGTCCTCCCACTTACAAGTCCATGCTCATAACCACTACACCAACACACCTGCCTCTCATGAAATGTATGACTTCTCCTCTGACTTTTAATCAACAACGCTTGCAGCGACAGTTTAAATTTGAACTCCCTTGTAATCGGTTCTATAAAATTGGCACTTCCGATTAAACCGATTTTCTTCAAATTTTGAGATTCTACTATAGATTCTAAAGTAGAGGCATGTCCAGATAGTAAGTGTACTGAGGCTCTCACGCCGGAGGGATTTTGTTTTCGACATGTTGGCTACACTGTAGTGTAGCCTGATTCCTCCCCTCCACAACGAGACCGGTTCGAGGTCAGTACGTTTAAAACTGTCGACGCGACATTACGTTTCGTGGAAAATGTGAATCCAATTTCCCGCCAAGTGTGAAATATTCAAGGTCGGGCAAGAGTTTTTGAGACGCTACAAACTCCATGGAGATGAATTTCTCCGTTCCATCATTACTGGAGATGAAACTTTGGTTGCACACTACACACCTGAAACCAAAAGGCAGTCATCACACCTCTTCACCCTCCGCCACAAAGTTCAAAACCACAATTTCAGCCAAGAAAATCATGGCATCCGTGTTTTGGGACTGTCAAGGCATAATTTAATTGAATATATGCCTCAAGGGGAGACCATCAACTCTGCAAGATACTGTGAGACCCTAAAAAAATTGCGGAGGGCGATTCAGAACAAAAGGAGAGGCATGCTGACAAAGGGAGTCTGCCTGCTGCACGACAATGCCAGACCACACACTGCTTGCCTCGTTTAAATGGGATGTCCTGAACCATCCCGCGCATTCCCCTGACCTAGCACCTTCAGATTACTATCTCTATACCTCCCTGAAGCTGCACATGGGTGGAAAAAGGTTTTCAACCGCCGAGGAGGTGAAGAGGGAGGTGGAGAAGTGGACGAAGGGGTTGGCGGGAAACTACTTCGAGGAAGGCATCAAAAAATTAATACCCCGGTTCACCACCTCTGTATTGAGAGGAAATGGTGACTATGTCGAAAAATAGCTTACATATGTACTAATGTAACCAGGTAATTTTTTTGTTCAAATAAAATTTTTTGTTACCTACAAAAATTCAGTACACTTACTTACTGGACATGCCTAGTACATAAATTGTGGCTGTACACAAAGTACGTAAATGGTGTACTATACATTGTACTGAAGTGGTATTTTAGGGTAAAGTTTATCGTTGCTCTCCCCCCCCCCCCAGAGTTCCCCCAAAAATCAATTTTCCTGAAGAAATGTTTTAAATAAAAGAAATGGCTTCAATGTATTTCTTTTAAAATTTGTATATCAACTAAAAATATTAATGAGCTATCACTTTTATTTGAAACATTTCTCTGGGAAAATTCATTTAAAGAGGAGGTTTCTTGGTGGACAGTTGGAGTATGTTTTTTCTGAAGTGCTAATTTAGTTTATTGTCATGGCTAAACACGATTTCATTCATCAAAATAATATTAAATTAGAATTAAATTTGTTGCCAAAAATTCTGAGTTTGAAAAAACTTGATTGATCAGAATGGCGTATTTACTTACCACAGTTTCAGTTTCTTGCGATATTCTCCATAAGAACATCGATAAATTTTGTATACTAACTATAAAATAAAGACCTATGACTTTTGTTTGGAACTTTTTGCCGAGAAATTTCATTTAAAGGAGGGAGGTTTTAGGGGAGGGGGGTAAGGTCAAGCTTTCCCCCCAAAAAAGAAAGTATTTTTATTAAAATAGTATTCAAATCGTCAGGCCTATTAAAATTATAATGAGGCGTTTGTATGGCAAATAGCCAGAGGAGTTTTTAAAGAAAAAGAATTCTTTGTTGGTCTACGTTTCGGGTACCATTGGGGTGGTGCCCTTCTTTAGGAGCTCTTTAGAGTAGGAGACGAGTGTACGTTGAGAACGTTGAGATTGAAATGCACCAATGGTACTCGAAACGTAAAGCAACAAAGAATTCTTTTTTTTTTTAAAAACTCCTCGGGCCATTGCCGTACAAACACCTCGTTGTATTACTTTCTCTTACTCCTAGTAAGAGGAAGTATTGTAATCGTGACAAAAATTTTCAATATCGAGTTTTCACCGGAAATAACCGTTTTTTGAGGTCTCTGTATATATATATAGATATGTGAACAGGATAGCTCAAAAACGAAAAATCGTAGAAAGTTGAAACTTGATATTCCGTTTAGGAATCACGATGACATCTGTCAAAATTACTCAACCGGAAGTGTACCACTTTACTTGTTGGTTTATTTACTTTTTTCTCAAAAATGGCTCCAACGATTTACTTCAAACTTGGCATATAAACTACATATACAAAGAGCTACAACTTTTATTTGAAACATTTCTTTGGGAAAATTCATTTAAGGGCAGTTATGGGGAAGGGGAGGGGTTAGCTATTAATCTAAAATGCTATTTCAGTTTATTAAACAATTCCATCGTCTAAATAATGTTAATTAGAATTAAATATTTTGTTGAAATTCCGAGTTTGAAAAAAATCGGATAACCAGAAGTACTTCTGTTTTAACACTTCATTAAATGATGTTTACACTTTATCGCAATTTTCTCAAAAATGGCTTCGACGATTTTCTTGAAACTACACATATAAACTAAACATACAAAGATCTACAACTTCTATCTAAAACATTTCTGTGGGAAAATTTATTTAAGGGCATTTTTAGGGGAGAGGTGGGGTTATGTTTTTCTTTAAAGTGCTATTACAGTTGATTATACAATTCTATCATCCAAACAAAATGAATTAGAAATAAATGGATACCCAAAATTCCGAATTTTAAGTAATTTAGTAAACCGGAAGTGCGCTTTTACTGAACTTTTTTTTTCAGTTTTCGACGAATTTCATTAAATTTGGTACCCAAACTACAAAATTTGTCAATTATAATTTTGAAAACAGGAATAAGAGAAATTTGTGTGAGTGTTTCACACCAGATTTTTTTATTGTTGTGGTCGAACCAAACCAACTACACGTTTGTAAACATTGCAATTTCAACGGAAACTTGTCACTTAAATTGTTTTTTCAATTTGAGTAAGAGGAAGTACATTTTTATAAATATAAACACCTCACCCTTTTATTTCAATTGAAAATATTTAAGATTTGTAACAGTAGAAAAAACAAGTACTTGTATTTGCGAGTAAATAACATTGTGTGGGTTGGATAAATGTCGACCCTTACACAAATAAGCATAGAGCTAAGGTTGAATATTAAAACTGACACTTCGGCCAATCGCTTTAAGTTATCTCTTTCAAAAACTTTATATCACCTTACTGAGACCATTATGGATTTGTGGACTAACACATTACATAACCGCTAAGCATTCCAATCTGAACCGCATTAGGCCGCATCCAATCCAATATCGTACTCCACATTATTGACTGTCCTTTTCACGTATCTATTCTTACCTTACACAAAGACCTCAACATTCCTTTCGTTATCACCTTGGCTAAAATAGATTCCACAATAAATTCCAAACACATTTAAATCCCTTAAATTACAAGCATTTATTTCATGCTAGAAAACCTCAATGACGGTAAAACTGTCGATGGCGACCATGCGACCAATTTTAATAGACAGTGATTAATCTTCATTGTTGATTAACTATTCCAAACTATTTTTTTTTTTTTTTGGTCATTACGCCTCATATTCATTATATATCTTTCAAATCTTTGGCCACTCGAGCTGGGATACCACCAGTACCTTATTTGGCAGCCATACACTATACTTTGCTCAGTCCAACCTATTATTACCATATTCCTAATCAATGTATTTATTTATTTTAAATTTTAAATAAATAATTAAGAAAAAGTTATTAAAACTTAAAACAAGCAAAAAATATAATTTCTTGTTTTAATATATTGAAAATAGAATTGTTTATTTTTAGAAAATCACCACAGTAAGGGTAAAGTTTCTTTAACAGAAGACTCCCTCTCTTTTTGGAATGGGGTTTACAAAGGCAAAGCGGGCGACAATAAGAAGAAACCATAGAACTAAAACGACCAAATTATTATATAACTGCATGTCTGTTTTTAATTCAATTACATAATGTTAACTTGCATTTTTTACTTTCCCTAACGGCTGTGAGAAGAAGTATCAAATGTTCGATATCGAGTTTTCACCGAAAATCCACCGTTTGAAGTCCCTCAAGTCAAAAAGTCGTTTTTAGAAAATGGTATGTATGTGTGAGTGTCTAGATGTATTTGGAAGCATAGCTCAAACTCATAGTTGGCTAAACTCACAATCTTTTTATCTTCTCTGATTTATTGAGGATTTTTCTAACTGAAGAAGTTCCATGGACTTTAAAAAAAAACCCATCCACATACGTCTGATATTTAGAAACAAAGTATTATATTAATCTTAAGCCACTTTAGAATTTTTCTACGCATATTATGTCCCTTCCGAAATAGTCAGTCTAATAGCGAGCCTTTTTATAAAACCATGCCCCCCATGTTTTAAGATATACTACTGGAAAAAATAGTGTACAGCTGCTGAATCTATGTCTTCTGTTATGTGAAATCGATGAGGAAGATATCCTTGATTAATATACTACCCAGCTTTGGTTTCAAAAATTTAATAGTGGTGATACGATCTTACAAAGACAGACAGCACCAGGGCGAACATCTGGTGAAGTTGATGAGGCTTTATGGTAAGCTGCCAAGTGAAATCCAACCACAAAGACTCGTACACTTACTGTAGGATTGGTATTGTTTACAGACACCGTTAGCTGCTATCTCAACACTCTGGGAAATGTAAAAAATGATACGTAGGTTAGTTCCGCATAAACTTACACCTCAACAGACCGCCAGGACAATGGATACTTGCTCCCTTCTCTTATAAATGCGCTTCTACAAAAGAACAGTGACCATGTGATGAGAAGTGGATTACTAGCGTGATTCTACACAGGGCAATTTGGAAAAAGTTGATTTTATTTTTTGGAACTATAACACATATTTGTTTCCGGATGGACTTTCCATGAATTCAGCTACATACAACATACAATATACTTCAAAAATGGCCCAATGTTATCCAGCTTTGTTCAATTGCAAACAAGTTTTTATTCCAGCAAGATAATGCTCTGCTAAACATTTCCCGTCTGACTAAAGAAAAAAAATTGAAGAACTTGATGGCATTGAATTTCTTCTACATCCACCCTATAGTGTCCAGACTTACCTTGCATCTGACTAATATTTGTTTCGATCCATGACACATTTTCTTTGCGGGACAAAATTGAATTAACTTCACCGAACTTGAAACTAGAGTGCAGGAGTTTTTTTTTTTTAATTCTAAGAAAGATGGCTACAGTAGTCAATGAATATTTTGATCATATAATAAAAACTCAATTTTTTATTGAAAAACCGGCTCTTTTTTTTCTATATACGAGGTGTGTAAATTAAGTAATGAGACTGATTTTCTAGTGTTCGATCTGGCAACACTGGAGACGCGGCGCATGCTTGGTGGGGCAAGTAAACATCTGATACACGTCCAGTGCAAATTTGAAAATGCTAGAGTTGTTGCTCTGTCCGTAGTGACTTTTTTTGTGAGCAAGGTTTTTTCAGTGCGTTTTAAAAATGAGTGACATCAATTACGAGCAACGTTGTGCTATCAGGTTTTGCTTCAGACTTGGGCACAGTGCAACGGAAACGTTTGAAAAACTGTGCCAGGCCTATGGAGACAATGTTTTGTCGAGAGCACAGGTTTTTAGGTGGTTTAAGTCGTTTGCAAAAGGAAGGGAATCAATTGAAGACGAGCCTCGCAGCGGAAGGCCTTTATCTTCAAGAACCGACGAAAATGTTGGCAGAATCCGCGATCTCGTGCGTTCAGATCGTCGTTTGACAGTCCGAATGATCGGCGAAGAGTTGAATTTGACTCACACAACCGTTCATCAAATTTTGACTAATGAATTGGGGATGAGAAAAATTTGTGCAATGCTCCGTGTCACACCGCGATTTCTATTAATGAGTATTTGGCCAGTAATAACATTCCTGTGGCTCCTCAGCCTCCTTATTCACCCGACTTGAGTCCATGTGACTTTTTTTTGTTCCCCAAATTGAAAAATCACCTCAAGGGACGTCATTTTGGAACATTGGAGAATATTCAAACAGCCGTAACCGACCAACTGAAGTCTATTCCAGTATCCGAGTTCCAGCACTGCTATGACGAATGGAAGAATCGTCTTCAGCGTTGTGTGGCTTCCCAAGGTAGTTACTTTGAAGGGGACAATGTTGAATTGTAATTTTATTTGAATAAAAAAAAGATAAAAAATCAGTCTCATTACTTAATTTACACACCTCGTATTCCAGTAATAATAATAGTCAGATGATTTTCTTTGTTGGCCGTTAGTTGTAAGATAAACAAAAATTTTTTTGGCTTATCGACCAATTCAAAGGTAAAAAAAAAAAAAAACAACAGAAAAAACAACAAAAATAATTTTTAATTGTTTGTAATAGTTAAAAAGTTCGACGTTTCGGCAAACTTTGTTTACCTTCTTCAGGAACAATAACAAAAAAAGAAAAAAAAGAGAAATTATAACACCAAATAAAAACAATACATAAGTATGATTACTGTGGGACTGCTAAGTCTGTATTTTCTGTCTGTATATTTCATTACCGAGTTAGCAGTCCCACAGAATCATACTTATGTATTTTTTTTTTTTTTTACCTTGAATTGGTTGATAAGCCAACAAATTTTTGTTTCATCTAATAATAATAATAATAATAATAATATTAAGAAGAAGAAGGGTTGGCATTAGACCACTGTCTTCCACAGAAGGCCCTGGGATTGAGTCCAGCATTTGCCCTTAAATTTTCCCGTCTTGGAAGAGAAAATAATGGGTGCCCCAGGCACCAATGACAGACGCTGAGCGCCTTAACAGAACAAAACATTTAACCCTATGAAATAGATGATTCGGTGTTTTAACACAGGAATAGTAATTCAAATTTCATTACCTAAGATTTCCAAAATGGTATCAATCCAAAACATTTCACTGAGAGATAACTGAAATCCGACATTCCATAGACATTTATCGTTGTGTTGAAAAGATGTTCACTAACTAAATATTCCGCTTTATATATATATATATTATTCCTTTATAAAATACGTTTCTAAAAAAAAAAAAAAAATCAACACTTCAAGAAAGTTTTCTTCTTCGGCTGACTAAACTTAATAATGAAAAAAAGACCAGTAGAATTAACAATATAATATACGAGTATACTATATATGTTTATTATTGTATAACAACTTCATTGTTATTTAATACTTTTAATAGTTTAACCAAACGGATGTATTTATTTATTTTAAACTAATTAAGTAATGTTTAGTTATGTTTACTTTTTAAATAATAAAAAAAAAAAAAATATGAAGGTACCAGTACAATAAATTTATTTAGTAAAACTGGATAATAAGAATATTCCTTGTTAGATTAAAATAATAATATATTTATTTTAAGTTTTATACATTTTGTTTATTATATTACTAAGAACTTTGTTACTTGTTAACTTTGTTTATTATTTCTACGTCTTTTTTTACTTTGTTATGTCTTCTACAATGGTATTAAAGTTTTCAGAAATATTAAATGTAATGTTTAAATAAGGAAAAAAAAATAGAAAATAAAATAATAATTGGAATAGAAGAATAGAAATCTTGACACTTAATATGTCACTTTTTGCTTATGCTCCGATTGTTTTACATCATTAGACTTTCTATTAATCTCTCACAGTTACTATGGTTACCGATAGTGTTACTAGAATAATTATTACTTTCTAGTTTATTTTTTTTCTTTTTGCAACATGATCGTAATAATATGAAATCTAGTGAGTGAAAGACACAAACGACTCCCCCCTCTAATTATTGCAATTTCTTTCTTTTCTTTTGTTTATTTAGAAATTTACAATCTGTATTACATATATACAATGAGTAAATAGGATGTTAGAATAGAATAGAATCGGGGGGGGGGAGCCTCATTCCACTGCGACCCACAAATTGAGGTCTATTGTGGATCCCCTTAAGTTACAGAACAGCCCCCAGCTTTGCCCTCCTAATCAATCCTAGCAAAGCTGAGAGCGGCTCTGTCATGAAGCTTTCAGCTTCGGGATTGCCCGTCCCCAATTGAAGAAACCTAATCCTCGCCAGGCCGGCGCACTCACAAAGGATGTGCGCCGGGGTCTCCTCCTCTACCTTGCAGAATC
Organism: Triatoma infestans; assembly: GCA_011037195.1. Taxonomy (NCBI): domain Eukaryota; kingdom Metazoa; phylum Arthropoda; class Insecta; order Hemiptera; family Reduviidae; genus Triatoma; species Triatoma infestans. Next base: position 42,305 of record JAAEAF010006771.1, read on the forward strand.
GGCATACCGCACTATCCGCAAGTTGTAGGTGGTGCATGTGTCTATTCAGCCTACAATGCCCTGTTAGTAGACCCACAATTAACCTTATATCCCTTCGGGTTTGGCTCAGTAGGTCTTTGGTAAATTTAGGCAAATGTCTTTTAATGAAGAGCTTTGCCTGCCTCTGTCCTGGTGTTCCCTCCCACCAACGCAGACGCTGATCTTCTATCCACCCCTTGATAGAAGTTTGGATGAGGCTCCTGGACAAGCCGCAGAAGGGTTTGGGGCCTATAAAGGTATCCTGCGAGCCCTCCCTCGCTAGGGCATCCGCCCTCTCATCGCCCAGGAACCCCGCATGTCCCGGCACCCAGGCGAGTGTCAGTTTATTCCGAGTACCCACCTCGGTGAGGGCAAGTAGGCAGTCCCATACCAGTCTTGAGACTATTTGGTGTGAAGAAAGTGCCTTCAGGGCTGCCTGACTGTCGGAGTATATGGCCACTCTTCTACCCACTATCCTTTGCCTTATAATCTCCCTAGCGCAGAGTTGTAACGCCACGACTTCCGCCTGAAAGACCGTGGCGTACTTCCCTAGGCTGGCCTTAATTTTAACTTTAGGCCTGCCCCCGTAGACCCCAGCTCCGACCCCAGTCGGAGTTTTGGATCCATCTGTATACCAGATCGAGTTACCGAACAGGGGTGGGTCGCAGCCCCATTCGCCTCTGCTCGGTATGAGAATATGGAAGTTCCTTTCGAAGAAATACTTATGAACCATCCTATCCGTTGGCATCCCCAGGAAGATCGTCCGCCGTGATTTTCCTCAATCAACCTCTGGTTATTACGATCATGCCTATAGGTGATGGGAGGCGTCCCCTGAGGAGCCTATGTATTTTAGGAGCCATTATAATAGGATGTTGAATAATGAATCTGTAGGCTGTGAAAAGGCGGGAGGAAAGAAACTACCCAGCGGTAGCACTCTCTACGGGATACCAGTAGCACTGATCAGTCCCGAAGGAAATCGTTCCCAGAACGTTTCTATGGGAAAATTCATTTAAGGGCACTTTTGGAGGAGGGGTGGGGTTATGTTTTTCTCTAAAGTGCTATCATAGTTGATTATCCAATTCTATCATCCAAACAAAATTAATTAGAAATAAATAGATGACCAAAATTCCGAGTTTCAAGAAAATTAGTAAACCTTGAAGTGCGCTTTTACTTGACATTTTTTTCGACGAATTTCATTAAATTTTGGCACACAACCTATAAAATTTGTCAATTATAATTTTGAGACCTGGAGTAAGAGAAAGTTGTGTGAGTGTTTCACACCAGATTTTTTTAATACAATTCGTTAGCTCCGTCAACATTCCTCAACCGGAAGTACCACTTTTCTAGTTTGTTTTTTTTTTTTCACTTTTTTTTTGTGCAATTTTCTTAAAAATGGCTCAGACGATTTTCTTCAAACTTGATATATCAACTACTCTTACAAAAATCTACAACTTTTATTTGAAATATTTTCTGGGAAAATTCATTTAAGGACACTTTTGGGGGAGGGGTGTGGTTAGGTTTTTTTATCTAAAGTGCTATTTCAGTTTTTTCTATAGAATTCCATCATCTAAATAATATTAATTAGAATTAAATGTGTTGTTGAAATTCCAAGTTTGAAAAAAATAGGATGACCAGAAGTGCGTCTTGGACTGAACAGTTCTTTTCAGTTTTTGTGATTTTTTTCTCCTTTTGTGATCAAAACTCTAACGAATTTCATTAAATTTTGATACTAACTACCAAGTTTGTTGTCAATTACAATTTGGAAAACTGGAGTTAGAGAAAGTTGTGTGAGTGTTTCACACCAGATTTTTTTTTTTTTTACTCTAATAGACTAACTCATTTTAAATTTTTTAGACTAACTCTTGATTTGGATTCATGTAAAAAATAAAAAAAAATTAAAAATGTTTACAAAATTTTATTTTTTCTCATTCCCTAGGACTTGGTATTGCGTCCTTGGATGGTCTGATGCTGGGGGGTAGCGAATGCAATCAGGTTTTGAATGGTCTCTTATAGAAAGACAACTAATTCTTCTTGTAGGGCCATGTAGAATAGTTGGTATAGGGTGTTCACGAAATCTAACATGCCTCTTGAGCATGTCCCATTGATGTTCTATAGGATTCATGTCCCAAGCACATGCGAGCATACCATCACATTTATTACCTACTTCCTCCAAAAAACTGGTAACAATTCTAGCTGGTGAGGTCTGGCGTTATCATGCATTTTAACATGAAACTATCCTCGATGATTGGAGCAAACTGTAGGTGTTGAAAAGAAGCACTTCCGCTAGTAGTACATTAAATTAAGCGCTCCTCCTTACTTCTTCGCACATATATTCTATCGCCTGAAGAACACAGACCAATTCGTGTTTCATCTGTGTAGAAAACAGTGCTGTCATTGCTCTACAGTGCAATGGAAATGTCGTTTGGCTTGGTCCCCTAAGGTATCAGACCTACTTCTCCTCAGTCGTCTGCAAAATATTTTCAGAGCTCACGGTGACTCCCCGAACTTGTTAATAAGTTATCCCTAAGCTCTAAGCTGTAAGAAACCGTTTGCTTAGAACTGAGAACAAAAGAAATCTAGCGTCCTGTCTCATACCGTACGCTAAGTTATTACTCAAAAGACCTCAAAAGAAATAACCATTTTTCTGTTCATAAAATTAGGCAAATAAATTAATTTAACGATAAAATTAAAAGTAATGTGGAATTAAAAATAAAAAAAATCTGGTGTGAAACACTCACACAACTTTCTCTTACTCCAGTACTCAAAATTATAATTGACAAATTTTATAGTTAGTGTAGCAAATTTAATGAAATTCGTCGAAAAGTGAAAACACTGTCCAGTAAAACTGTCCGGTTTACTAATTTCCTTGAAACTCGGAATTTGGGTCATATATTAATTTCTAGTTATTTCAATTTGGATGACAGAATTGTATAATCAACTGTGATAGCATTTTAAAGAAAAACATAACCCCCCCTCCCCCAAAAGTCCCCTTAAATGAATTTATCAGGGGAAAAGTTTCAAATAAAAGTTGTAGCTCTTTATATGTATAGTTAAAAACGCTGGTTTAAAGAAAATCGTTGGAGCCATTTTCGAGAAAATACCAGAAAACTGAAAATTATATTTCAGTAAAAACGCACTTCCGGTTATCTTATTTTTTTTCAAACTCGGAATTTCAACAACATATTTAATTCTAATTAACATTATTTAGATGACAGAATTGTCTAATATACTGAAACAGCAGTTAAGATGAAAACCTAACCCCACCCCTCCCCCAGAAGTGCCCTTAAATGAATTTTCCTGGAGAAATGTTTCAAATAAAAGTTGTAGCTCTTTGTAGTGTAGTTGATATACCAATTTAAAGAACATCTTCGGAGCCATTTTTGAGAAAATTGCAAAAACGTAAAAAAAACAACTAGTAAAGTGGTACTTCCGGTTGAGGATATTGACACATAACGCACCGTCAGATCCCATGGTGATACCTAAACTTAATATCAAGTTTGAACTTTCTACGATTTTTCGTTTTTGAGCTATGCAGTTCACATACATACACACACACAGACACACACACACACACACATACACACCATTCTCTAAAAACCACTTTTTTGGACTCAGGGGACGTCAAAACGGATATTTCCGGTGAAAACTCAATATCGAAAATTTGACACGATTACAATACTTCCTCTTACTAGGAGTAAGAGAAAGTAAAAATTCATTAGTCTCACATGAGAAAGCCCACACACTAAATGAATTTCTATTGATATCAATTTTTATTCTTAAAAAAGTTACGAGAGTTTTTGTGATTAAAATATTGTAAATAATATTTATATTAGTTTTAGACATAAATATACGAAAGCTAAGTTCAAAACACACAGTTATTGAAAAATATATGTGTCCCATTTTTTTGTTTGTTTGTGGCTGAGTGTATAATAGTAATTAACAGGAGTAAGAGAAATCTGTGTGAGTATATCACACCAGAATTTTTTTTTTCGCTAAATGTGTGGTCAGTAGTGAAAATGGTGTATGATGTTAGTAGTGGGTGCAGAGGTGTGGGAGGTGGTAATTTGAGCGAGCCATAAATTACATTTTCTACACGCGCCCTATGATCATATATGTACATATTTATATTTAAAGAAACAGAAATTTAATACTTTAAAATGCAGATAGGTGGGGAATCTGGGGCAAAACCCCCCAGCTGGCGTAGCTAGTTATAAAAATAAAACTGTTACTGTATTTTTATTATATTTGCTAATAATTCTATTATAAAATCACTTTAAAACAAAAAGGAGAATAACATTGATGTATTTGATCGTTTCTGAAAATGTGGCCCACCGTCCAAGTTACATTTAAACATTATAACAAGTCATAATTTGTATATATAAAAAAAAAAAATTATTTTTTATTTTTTTTTATTTAATTTGGCACATTGTATTTATTTTTATTTTATATTTCAACTATAATTAATTATAAAAAAAAAAAAAAAAAATGATACATAAAATTGTATAAGATAGTTGGACAATGTTCAGATGGAAAGTTGAATGTACTGTGTGCGAGATCCTCACCGAGAGATGATGAGACAACTTCCAAATATTATTTATAAATTGCAGCGTAGTTCCAGGAGTGCTGGCCCCTGCGTTTGATGTTAGTTCGTTGATCTGTACAATAATTTCTCTATCCCCTTCCTACTTGTTTTCTTAAAAACAATTTAACCTTTCGATATATGTTGATGATTCATAAAGAAAATACGTATGCATATATTCATAAACCTTACGCCCAAATAAAGTTTTCTCCTACTGTTTGTTTATAAGATCAGTTTGTAAGATCAAATATTGTGATATGTGGATCACGTCAGAACTATCTAGGAATAAGAATTCTTTTACTATCTCTTATGCATTGTCCGCACCGGGTAGATAAAATCGCGCAACTCTTGTCTATGAACAAAGTTCTGTCGAATAGACAGTCGGGAACAATTTGGGTGTTCTGCAACTCTCCATAGACGAAAAAATCTCATATCTATAGGTCATCCATTTCAAATGGAAAACTTGCGATTTGTTGCGCAACATTTCGTAGTCGGGACATGTCCTGCAAAACATAAACTATATTAGGCTGGTGAATGAGTCCTACCAGTCGCCAGTAAACGGAGCGTGACTGCCAACCGTGACTGGGATGGTTTCCCGGAAATTCGTGTGGTGCTTGACGATTTTTCCCCTAACCAACAGAAGTAAATCTTCAAAATCACCTCTTCCCTAAGGATTTTGACTCTCCCTTCAACCGTGTGAAATTCCAGAATTTCATGGCATCTTCCAATCTCAATTTATCCAAAAGATTTTATATCCCTCTAATAAAAACTGCCGTGTCCACCAACGTCTTCTTTTTCTGTTTTTACTTTCAAAAATAATAACGAATCCGGCATCAACCAACAAGCAGCAATGTCTACGGCCATTAGTAAGAATGGTTCCAATACTAACCCGAGACATTGTTTATAGGTGTGGACGCGTGACTATATAAGTATTGCCGATCGTGTCAAATTTTGAAAGTTGAATTCTGATAGGAAAATAATATTGTTAAAATTCACAACCAATCAGGTTCTCTCTTAACTCCCCCCCCCCCACCACTAGCTTTCATTAAATTAGAATCGTGAATTTTAGGGAATTCCCCCCCCCCCCAAACACTACAACGATTTTTCTTTGAACTTTGAAATGCTTATCACAATTTATTTGATATATTTTATGACGAAAAATATGATTCCGTTTATCTGACAATGTGATTTAAATTTAAACTGCTTAAGCTTTGTTAGATTTGACAGAGGGCGTTTCCCAATTTTAAAGTAAGTTAATTAAAATTGTATTAATTGACTTAAAAGAAAGTCTTGTGTTATATTTCACAACAGATTTTTGTTTTTTTACAAACTTCCATCGGAGGGGGGGGGGAGGCCTATGTTTAACTTCAGTATATATATAACTTAAGTTTTGACTTCGTAGAACGCTGGGTAAACGTATGTTATTTTAGGATTCTCTAATATAATAACTAGGACATATCATGAAATATTTTAATCATTATTTGTAATGAATACGTAAGTTTGAAAAAGATATAATAAACCATTTCTTAAGTTGATTGATATGTTTAGATATTGAGATAAATGATTAAGTAACATTGATAGTGATTAATTAAAAAAAAATTATTATCCGCTGTAATTGTAAATAATGTCAAATGATTTATTTAATTTTTTTTTCATATTTAACTTTTTTCTTCTTGTTTAAAATTGTTTTGAATGACATTATTAATAATATAGTTAATAGCAGTGAATTATGATACCATTTAAATTTGTTATATTGAGAAAGGAGGCTATTTATAAATTTCATTTAGATGTTCATTTCCTTTCAACCAATCAGGTTCTCTCTTAACTCCCCCCCTCCCCACCTAGCTTTCATTAAATTAGAATCGTGAATTTCAGGACACTTGATTTAATTTAAATGTAGATCAAACATTGTTGAATAATTTCCAGTTGATCTGTTTTCAAATAGTTGACATTCAACTAATTTGTTATCGATTTAGTTATATATATATATACCATATTGATATATGGTTATAATCCATTTTCTCAAGAATATCGTTTCTTATTTATTTATTTATTTGAAATTCACAACTGCATTACAATAAAAAATTAAATATGATATTATATTAGAAAATGTGTTATGATGTTCTTGAATTTGTTATGATCCAGTAATTTATTAATTTATAAAGGCTGAAAGCCTATCACTTATAAAATATTAGGAACATCTAAGCATTGAAGCTTTTAATAAACTAATAAACTCTATGTGCTAATAACAGAATTACTATTGCCATATATATTAAAGTATTTTTTTATATATCAGAGATATTTTCCGTGATAGTCTGCTTCATTTTGGTGGTCATTGACCGGTTTTCGGGCGTTCGCCCCATCTTCAGGATGCGTTTGTCAAACAGTGTGAAAACACACACTTGCACAGAGCAAATTCAAGTTTATACACTGTTGTAACATGATTGGTATAGGGGGGGGGTAAGTGAAATATGTTAATTAATAATTAATTATTATAATTCATAATTAAAATCTTCTCTAAAGGGATCTCGCGTCGTGAGTTCTGTGTTTATACAGAAGTTGAAGATGATGAAAAAAACAATTAAATATATAGATTCAAAAAAATATATAATTAAAATAAAAAGTGTATGTCAAAAATTAATAAACACAATATAAGTAGATATTTATTGGCGTGAATGTATTTATTGGCGTGAATGTATTTATTAGCGTAAATGTATTTATTGCATGAATGTTAGTGTGAATGTATAGATTAGGTTTTTTATTTTGGGGTTGATAGAAAATTTATAAAAGTATTTCAACCCCACTAGGTTTAAGTTCAATTTAGGATTAGTTCATTTTAGGGGGTGCAGGAACATTTGTTGAAAGTACTGCACACCCCAACTAGTTTTATAGTAAATAGCCTCCTCGGAATAGATTATGTAGCTAAAGTGTACATAAAAATAAGAATGGAAATATTGATGCAACCCAAAGTACTTTTACTCGTCGTGAATTATATTCAAATTACTTGTGGCAATTAAAGGGGTGACATAACAATAAATCCACACTCCCCCTCGTCGACCAGATTGATGATATAAGTGGGGACGTGTGGAAAGGTTCAGAACCTGGGGCTCTTCCCCGCCTTGTTCAGCAAGGTGTTGTGCAAGAAGCCAACCAGGTTAGCAGCATGTGTCATCCCAGATCGAGCGGCGTTAAGTATGAGAAAGTAAATAATGATTTGGGGGGCGCTAATAACCACAGTAGTTGATGCGCCAAAAAAAAAAAAAAAAAAATATGTATATATAAGTAGATAGATACAACAACATAAGTGTCTTGTCATTTAGGAGAAACTGCTTTTTATAAAACTTACATATTTTACATATTTTCTGACTTGAAGAAGGTTGGGTTTCTTGGGGTACTTCCACCACTCACTATTGTAATATGGCTTTTTCTAATGACAGACTTCACTCTTTTTATAGTACAAATTTTGAACTGACCCCCTTCCCTAAAAGGGTCTACCTTATATATTCTACCTCCATTCCGGAGAAAGTGAGAAGAGGGAAATTCCCATTGTCCTAAATAAATGTAGTGATAAGGGTAGACCAGGGATCTCTGACTCAACTAACTGTTTCTTTTGTGCCTTCCAACCTTCAAAAAACCCTATCAGTATATACATCGGAAAAATTCCTTAATTTACAATCATAAAATATATAAGAAGAATGTATTTCGATACAATTGACATTTATTAATTCGCCCAAAGATATGTACACATTACACTATAGTGTAATAATATACACTGTAGTGTAATCATAAACTAGTAATAGTGCACTAGTATAGTAATATGCACTGTAGTGTAATAATAAATTGAATTTGCTCTGTGCAAGTCTGTGTTATTAAACTGTCTGACAAACGCATCCTGAAGATGGGCGAACGCCCGAAACCTGTCGATTATCACAAAAATGAAGCAGGCTACCATCGAAAATATCTCTGATGCTTTCCAGCTTTGCGGAACCAACCACCACAACAACTATTTTTTATATATTTTAACTCAACTCAACTCAACTCAACTGTGGCACTACGGCCCATGTAGGACCTTGGCCTCCGCCAATACCCGACCCCAAGCCTCTCTATCTAGAGCTTTTCTTCTCCACTGTCTTATGTTCAGCTCCCGGAGATCCTCCTCCACATCACCCATCCAACGCAGCCTAGGTCTCCTCTCGGTCTACTGCCTCCAGGGTGACCCTCCAGCGCCCTTCGTGGTGCTCTCTCACTCTCCATCCTTTGCACGTGTCCAACCCAACGCAACCTTCCCTGCTTGACCACAGATACTATGTCCTCTTCCCCGTACAGCTCTCTTAACTCCGCGTTTTTTCGGCACCTCCAGACTCCATCTTGGCACACTGGTCCATAGACCGCCCTCAAAACCTTTCTCTCCCAGCGGTTCAATTTCAATTCGTCCGCATGCCTCAACGTCCACGACTCCGAGCCATACGTTACCACGGGTCTAAGAACTGACTTATAGATCGTCAATTTGGTCTTTCTTGACAGGGATCTATTATAGAATGTCCGTCTTAACGCTCCCAAACACCTGTTTCCGGCCGCTATTCTGTTGTCTATGTCGCGACTTACCTCATTTTTGTTAGTGAGGACGGCTCCTAGATATTTGAATTCTTTAACGCCCTCAAAACGGTGCTGGCCCGCGATTAACTCTCTGAAACATCTCGCGCGCCGAGTTGTGACCATGTACTTGGTCTTCTCCTCATTAATCTTCAGACCATAACAGGCGGCGCCTTCAGCCAACTCCATAAAGGTTTCCCTAAGAGCAGCCTTTGACCTCGCTGTAATGGCTACATCATCTGCGTAGGCCAAATAATCAGACATTCTGTTATATATGTTGCCTCCGGGGTTAATCGTGCATTTTCGCATTGCCATTTCCAATACCAGGTTGAAGAGGATCGGGGACACCGGGTCTCCCTGCCTTAAGAAGCCCATATTTATAGCGAACTCTGAGGACATCTGACCTTGGATTGCAACTTTTGCCACCGTGTCTCTCAAGGTCATTTTAACCAGTCTTATCACCTTAGCTGGGACTCCTAATGCTTTTAGCCCTCTGAATAGGCCAATTCGAGAGACCGAATCGTACGCCCTCTTAAAATCAACGTACAGTTGATGCAACTTTAGGCCGTACTCATAAAATTTCTCCATTACTGTACGCATTGTAAAGATATGGTCCATCGTCGATCTTGCACTCCGAAATCCAGACTGGTAATCGCCAAGCTCTCGCTCTGCTACTACTGACACCCTTTCTGTTATAAGTGCCGCCAAGATTTTATAGGTTACGCTCAGCAACGATATCTCTCTGTAGTTCTCGCATTTCAACCGGTTACCTTTTTTATAAACGGGGATAATTAAGGCAGTAGCCCATTCTTTTGGCATTTCCTCTCTCAACCACACATTTAGGATCAGGTTGTATAATTCTTCCTGAAGGCGTTCACCCCCTTGGCGAATCATTTCTATACAAATCCTATCCTCCCCTGGCGCTTTATTTCCTCTCATTCCTCCTAGAATCCTATCGAAATCTTCTCTCGAGGGCGGCTCCGCATCCTCTTCTTGTGAGATAGCTTCCTCGTCTATCCCCATAACCATTTCACCATCATTCCAAACTTCCCGGAAATAGCTCATCCATCTGTCCACAATATCCTCTTTCCCCAACAGCAGCCTGCCGTCTTTCCCTTCTACACATCCCATCCTTGGCTGGTAACCCTCTTTCACATTTCTGACTTTCTTGTAGAACTTTCTACTTCTATGCTCTTCAAAATCTCTCTGCATCTGCTCTACTATCTCTCTTTCTGCTTCCCTTTTCTTTCTTCTGCACATGAGTCTAGCTTTTGCCCTCTTTTTCCTATAGTCCTGCGCACTTGCCCTTGTTTTCCTTATCAACATCCTTTTCCTTGCCTCATTTCTTTCCTCTAACGCCCTAGCTACCTCCTGATCATACCAGTCATTCCTTGTTTGTTTTTTCCTGTCTCCCAGCGATTTCTCAGCAGCCGTCTGTATTATCTTTCTTAGCCTAATCCACTGGGTTCCCACTGCTTCTTCGCCACTATCCATTATCTGTCTATCATCCTCTTCTTGGAACAGCCTTTCAATTTCCGTTCTAAAGCTTTCACTGACCTCCTCCTCCTTTAATCTTTCCGTAGCAAACTGCTTCCTCTTTTCCCCTCTTCCTTGCCCTCTAACTGCAATTTTTAGCCCCAATTGCGCCCTAACCAAGAAATGGTCAGAATCTATATCTGCTCCCCTATAACTCCTCACGTCACTAATACTCGTCACATGCCGCGTCTCTATCAGGACATGGTCTATTTGATTTCTTGATATATTTTAACATAAAATCATATTTGAAAAACAAAAATCTTAATAAAATAGAAACTGTATAAAAATTGGAGAAAATGGGTAGTAAAGTGAGTTAAAGATAAAATAGTAAATATGAAAATTTACTATAGAAAAGCTATTAACGAAATTTAAGGGTCTCATTTTAAAAATATAACTAGGTAATCTATTTAAGATTAACTATAATTCAATATATTATAAAAGTCAACAAATGATTTCTAAGTAATTAAAGTATAAGGGTGAAAAACTAGACATATTTAATTCATATTAATTTTCAAAGCTGTTCTAGTATTTTATTGACTGAACAGCAGATTCGTGGAAAAAATATCAATTCTACTGCTCTGTTGATTATAATTACTCATAACTTTATATTAGAATATTGTGGATAATTATATCTTTGGTGACTTATTTCAAAGGGAAGGATATTACGAGTATTAGAGGAAGTGTGATAAAATCCAAAGCAGAGAGAGAGAGAGAGAGAGAAAGATAAAAAATTGAGAATCTCACTCGCTATTTAGGCCAGACTAGTGTAGGACACTGTGTGTATATATACAGCTGCGCTAATCTTTTAGAACAGTTTATACAGCAGTTACAACGCGTCAACGCAACCAACTATACCATTATTTTATTATACAGTGTTCAGCATTCATTCTAGCTTATTTCACAAAAACTCTTCCTCACTAATTTCTCTGCTTCCAAAACCTTATTATAAAATGGACATTGATATTAATTAGGAATAGGGTAACAATATAGACTATTTCATTGTTTATGTAATAATTACCATTACATAATAAATTATGAAGACGCTTGGCCATCATATATATCGAAAACTATTGGCCTAACTGCGAAGCTTTCTGCCAGCAAAGACTGTGAATGAATAAATTTGTCAAATAATTATTGTCATCTTTACAATTCCGAAATATTTGCTACCAAATGCAATTATAAACTGTATTAATTTTTGCTTAACGCGTTTTAAGATATTAAAATAATAAACCTTCGATTTAAATTCCAACTTAATTTTATCTAAATTAGTTTAATGCTTGTGGTATTCATGGAAATGCTTGTCAATCATGAACACAAGTTTAAAAAGAAATTGTTAGGAGCCATTTTTTTTAGAAATCGCGAAAAATTTAAAAAAAAAACACCATAAAAAATCATAATTTTACTTTCACAGTTGACAGATCTTGATCTTGATCTTGATCGAAATCTTCGTGAAATGCGGTAGCAGTATTTAAATGGAATAATAAATTTGTGCTTTCGGCTATTACTTTCTCTTACTCCCTTAGTAAGTATTGTAATCGTGTCAAATTTTCGATATCGAGTTTTCACCGGAAATATCTGTTTTGAGGTCTTCTGAGTCCAAAAAGTGGTTTTTTAGCAAATTGTGTGTGTGTGTGTGTGTGTGTGTGCGCATGTGAACAGCATAGCTCAAAAACGAAAAACTGTAGAAAGTTGAAACTTGATATTCCATTTAGCTATCACCATTAGATCTGGCTGTGGGTCAACTGTCAAAATTCCACAACCGGAAGTACCACTTTACTAGTTGTTTTTTTTTTTTTACGATTTTGCTTTTTTCTCAAAAAATGGCTCCGACGATTTTTTTTTAAACTTGTTGTATCAACTACACATATAAAAGAGCTACAACTATTATTTGAAATATTTCTCCGGGAAAATTCATTTAAGTGTAAAAGTAAAGTAAAGTAAAGTAATGCCTATTTTTTCAGGCGGGCTTAACGTCCAACTACCAAATTAGGTGTCGTGGACGGGGGCGGAAGCACCTACTTTACTATTAACATTTTTTAAACAAATATAAAATTTAGTTATACGCTGGACTCGAACTGGGGTCCTCCCACTTACAAGTCCATGCTCATAACCACTACACCAACACCCGCCCCATTTAAGTGTATTATGATGGAGGGGTAAGGTTAGGTTTTCATCTAAAATGCTATTTCAGTTTATTAAACAATTCTGTCATCTAAATAATGGTTATTAGAATTGAATGAATATGTTGTTGAAATTCCGAGTTTCAAAGAATTCGAAGTGCGTTTACTTTACCACTTTACTAAATGATTTTTCACTTTTTCGCGATTTTCTCAAAAAAATGGCTCCGACGAGTTTCTTGACACTTCATATATAAACTAAACATACAAAGATCTACAACATTTTATTTAAAACATTTCTCTGGGAAAATTCATCTAAGGGCACTTTTGGGGGAAGGGTTATGTTTTTCTCTAAAGTGCTATCGTAGTTGGATTATACAATTCTATCATCCAAACAAAATTAATTAGAAAAAAAATAGATGGCTAAAATTCCGAGTTTGAAGGATATCAGTAAACCGGAAGTGCGCTTTTTGTTCAGTTTTTTGACGAATTTCATTAAATTTGGTACATAAACTATAAAATTTGTCAATCATAATTTTGAGAACTACTGGAGTAAGAGAAAGGTGAGTGAGTGTTTCACACCAGATTTCCGGTGAAATTCCGGATTTCAGCAGTGAAATATTTCGGTGAAAACTCAAAATTTCAAAAATTTGCCAAGCACGTAATAATTCCTCCCCCTTACTAAGTAACAAAAACAAATATCTGGTGTTAAATACTTAACGTGACTTTTACTTATTTCAGTTTACACAGATTTAATTAACACATTTTCTTCAAAGTTATTTGTGATTGGGTTCGCACAATTAGAAAACATCAGAGATAGTTTCCATAATTGTCTGCTTCTTTTTTTTTGTGGTCATCGACCGGTTTCAGGCGTTCGCCCATCATCAAAATGTTTTGTTAAAACAATGTGATAACACAGACTTACACAGAGCAAAATCAGTTTATACACGTGTTTTTAGAAGTGCTTTGTTATGGCCTAACTAGGTTAAGTGGGAGGTTGTCAATACGTGAGTATGGTCACATGTTGTGTATACATTGTTCCTTTTAACAATGGAAATATCAAGCAAGTGGAGATATGTAACTTAAATTACTTTTTTGAAGGAAATTTAATTGATAATTAATAACCATACCATCATATTATTACTTCGTCTAAGTTAGAGTAAGAGAAAGTTGTAATAAGATAATAATATAGATGGTAATCGTGCCAAATTTTCGATGTCCATTTTTCACCGGAAATATCCGTTTTGAGGTCCCCCGAGTCCAAAAGAGTTGTTTTTTTAAAAAATTGTGTGTATGTATGTGAACAGCATAGCTCAAAAATGAAAAATCATAGAAAGTTGAAACTTGATATTCCGTTTAGGTATCACCATGGAATCTGACAGTACGTCATCTGTCAAAATTACTCAACCGGAAATACCACTTTAATAGTTTTTTTTTTTTTTTTTTTTTTTTTTTTTTTGCAGTTTTCTCAAAAATGGCTCCGATGGTTTTCTTGAAATTTTGTATATCAACTACACAAACAAAGAGCTACAACATTTATTTGAAACATTTCTCCGGGAAAATTCATTTAAAGGCACTTTTTGGCGAAGGGTGGGGTTAGGTTTTTTCTCTTTAAGTGCTATTTCAGTTTACTATACAATTCTGGCCTCTTAAATAATATTAATTAGAATTAAATATGTTGTTGAAATTCCAAGTTTGGAAAAATCGGATGACCGGAATAGCGTTTTTTGTGAAATGTATTTTTCACTTGTCTGGTATTTTCTTGCAAAAACAGCTCCAACGATTTTCTTTAATGTATTAAGGTTAACTACACATATGAAGAGTTAGTTGGAAATATTAACTACACATATAAAGAGCTGCAAGTTTTATTTGAAACATTTTTCCTGGTAATGTCATTCAAGTTAAGGGGGCTTTTGGAGGAGGAGTGGGGTTATGTTTTCCTCTAAAGTGCTATCATATTTAATTATACAATTCTACCACTAGACAAAATTAATTAGAAATGAATAGATTGCGAGTTTCAAGAAAATTAGTAAACCGGAAGTGCGCTTTTACCGGTCACTTTTCGACGAATTTCATTAAGTTTGGTACACAAACTATAAAATTTGTCAATTTCAATTTTGAAAACTGGAGATAGAGAAAATTGTGCGATTGTTTCAAACCAGATTTTTTTCGTAAGAGTTGCTCTTTGAAAATAGGAGCAATATTTAATCACGAAGGACCGCAGTGCCCATTGTTGGCTACTGTGGAATAATAATTAATAAAAGTAATAAAATTAAACGTACGTGAAATGGACGTATATTACGTGATTGCTGCCAAATAATATGCTTATATAAATGTATTTATTATTTTTAATATTTAATATAAAATAATTTATTTATACTATTCTTACGATCATTCACTTCGTTTTTATGGATAGGATCGTAGAAAACTGAAATGATCGTAGAAAGTGGAAAACATAACCTCGCCTCTCTCCTAAAAAAAAAAGAATCTGGTGTGAAACACTCATACAATTTTCTCTCACTCCAGTACTCAAAATTATAATTGACAAATTTTATAGTTTGTGTACCAAATTTAACGAAATTCGTCGAAAATTGAAAAAACTGTACAGTAAAAGCGTACTTCCAGTTTACTAATTTTCTTGAAACACGGCATTTTGGCCATGTATTTATTTCTAATTAATTTTGTTTGGATGATAGAATTGTATAATCAACTGTGATAGAAGAGACTTTAGAGAAAAATATAACCTCACCCCTCCCCTAAAAGTGCCCTTAAATAAATTTTCCCAGAGAAATGTTTCAAATAAAAGTTGTAGATGTTTGCATGTTTAGTTTATATAAAAAGTTTCAAGAAAATCGTCGGAGCCTTTTTTGAGAAAATTGCGAAAAAGGGAAAAAATGATTTAGTAAAGTGGTAAAATAAACGCACTTCCGGTTGTCCGATTTTTTCAAACTCAGAATTTCAACAACATATTTAATTTTAATCAACATTATTTAGATGACAGAATTATCTAGTAAACTGAAATATTACTTTCGATGAAAACCTAACCCCACTCCTCCCCCCAAAAGTGCCCTTAAATGAATTTTCCTGGAGAAATGTTTCAAATAAAAGTTGTAGCTCTCTTTGTATGTGTGGTTGATGTTCCAAGTTTAAAGAAAATCGTTGGAGCCATTTTTTTTTTAGAAAAAAATCGCAAAAAAGTAAAAAATCCAACTAGTAAAGTGGTACTTCCGGTTGTGGAATTTTAACAGATAACGTACGTTTCAGATGTCATGGTAATACCTAAACGGAATATCAAGTTTCAACTTTCTACAGTTTTTCATTTTTGAGCTATGCTGTTCACATACATACATACACACACATACAGAGAGAGAGTGTGATATCATTTTCTAGAAACCACCAATAACTTCCTGTTACTGTAGTAAGAAAAAGTAATAAATAGAAATTTATATTATATTACCTAAAGTGTTTTGTATTAGTGAAATAGGTGGTTCATCGCCAAGTATTTATATACATACAAAAATACATATACGTATTATAAATACGTAATATTTAAAAAAAAAAAAAAAAGTTCTTTTGATAGAAAGTGATTGATGTAGAGGTCCAGTTGTTGTACATTATTAGTAAATACTTGAAAATAAATGTGGGCATTGAGCCAATATCCATGTGATATATATATATATATATATATATACAGGGTGACCAGAGTTATATGCTCCACCCACTTTTTTTTTAAACGGCGGGAAATTTCGAAAAAATAGAAAACACGTATTTAATCATTTTTAGTCTAGTTTATTTTCAGTGATTGATCCATTTTTTTATACCCCAATATCCCGAGATACAGCATCCAACTTTTTTTTTTCAAATGGAACATTATATTTTTTTTTGCATATTTTTATAGTACTTGAGCCTCTAAAAAAAAAAAAAAAAAAATTTAAAATCGGTTAGGTTTTTCAAAAGTTATGGTAATTTAAAATATGAAAAACAAATTTCAGTTTAATGTCAAAATCACCTTATTTTTTCTTTAAAGAAGCTCTTCAAACTGGGCACCATCAACGGATAGGCAAGCCAAGCTCTGGACTCCCACGCTCTGTTTGTAGCAGCACTTAGGTGGCAAAGTCAACATCTAGGCGGGCTAGAGTTATTCGACGTTCCAGATCTTCGACCTAAGCCACGGGATTAAGGTTACTGTACACTTTATTTTTTAGATATCCCCACAAAAAATAGTCCATTGGGGTTAAGTCCGGAGATCGAGGTGGCCGTTGGATCGGACCATGAGTTCCTAACCACTTTTCGTGGAAATTTCTGTCCAGGTAACATCGAACAACTCTCGCATTATGTGCCGGGCAACCATCTTGTTGAAAATACATATCTAGCCGACGTTTTAGAGGAACATCTTCAAGCAGAACTGGCAAAATGTCTCTTAAAAAAGTTAGATACCTTTCACCAGTTAAGTTCCCTCTGTAGAAGTATGGGCCGATTAGTTGGTTTCCTAAAACTCCACACCAAACATTTGTAGAAAAAACAACCTGATGGCGTGTGGCGAAGGTAACTTGTGGATTTTCTTCTGCCCATATTCTAAAGTTCCAACGATTAAGAAGGCCATTGTTGGTAAACTTTGATTCATCAGTCCATAAAGTTGAGCATTTTTTGTCCATTTTTTGTGAGGATATCTAAAAAATAAAGTGTACAGTAACCTTAATCCTGTGGCTTCGGTCGAAGATCTGGAACGTCGAATAACTCTAGCCTGCCTAGATGTTGACTTTGCCACCTAAGTGCTGCTACAAACAGAGCGTGGGAGTCCAGAGCTTTGGCTTGCCTATCCGTTGATGGTGCCCAGTTTGAAGAGCTTCTTTAAAGAAAAAATAAGGTAATTTTGACATTAAACTGAAATTTGTTTTTCATATTTTAAATTACCATAACTTTTGAAAAACCTAACCGATTTTAAAATTTTTTTTTTTTTTTTTTTAGAGGCTCAAGTACTATAAAAATATGCAAAAAAAAATATAATGTTCCATTTGAAAAAAAAAAGTTGGATGCTGTATCTCGGGATATTGGGGTTTAAAAAATGGATCAATCACTGAAAATAAACTAGACTAAAAATGATTAAATACGTGTTTTCTATTTTTTCGAAATTTCCCGCCGTTTAAAAAAAAAGTGGGTGGAGCATATAACTCTGGTCACTATATATATATATATATATATGTGTGTGTGTGTATATATGTGGGTGGAGTTTAGTGTATTGTGATATATAAACATAAATATTGGTTTGTTACTGTAATAATTTCTCTTACACCTGCCTGCATCACTATCAATATACAGAAATCAATCTTTATTATCATTATCACTGTCATCTTTTATTGATGCACCAAGAGACATTATAATTCAGGAAGTTTTGCTCGCCTCAGGCGGTACTAGTTTTTTTTTCTAAGGCTGCTATTTATTACAAGGCGAACAGCCGTAAGGGTTACACTAGATTTAAATAAAATTCCAGCTGCTATTTCTATCTGGCTGGAACTTGGTTAGAAAAAAAATTTTTTTTTTTTGAAGCCTGTGTTTATTTTTAACCATTGGTATTCCTGTACCGTCCCAGTATGCCCTCTTTTTTTTTTCGACATTATTTTTTGTACCATAAACATAAAAAGAAACTTTCATATATTTTGTTTATATTTAGATCAGATTTATCTTTTTTTATTTTTTTACTTTCTCTTAAGAGGTAAAGTATTTTTTGATGGTGATCCGTGTTTGATGGTTTCCTGAGTTTAGAAAAAAAAATTTTTTTAGCCAATGATAAAATTTGTGTTGTATATGTGTTGTTTACGACGTACAAAATTCCTCAAAAATGAAAAATCACAAGTGGTTTAAAGTTGGTATTTAGGTTTAGGTAGCACTAACGCATTTGGCATAATGGTTTTCCCTAATATACAGGTTTCCTTTTTACTTTCTCTTACTCCTAGTAAGAGGAAGTATTGTAATCGTGTGAAATTTTCGATATCGACTTTTCACCGGAAATATCGTTTGAGGTCCCCTGAGTCCAAAAAATTGTTTTTAAGCAATGGTCCTGTGTGTGTGTGTGTGTGTTGTGTGTGTATGTATGTATGTATGTATGTATGTATGTATGTGAACAGCATAGCTTAAAAACGAAAAACCCGTGGAAAGTTGAAGCTTGATATTCCGTTTAGGTATCACCATGGCATCTGACAGTGGGTCAACTGGCAAAATTCCTCAACTGGAAGTACTACTTTACTAGTTTTTTTTTTTTTTTTTTTTTTTTACGTTTTTGCGATTTTCTCAAAAATGGCTCTGACGATTTTCTTTAAACTTATCGTATCAACTACACGTATAAAAGAGCTACAACTATTATTTGAAATATTTCTCCGGGAAACTTCATTTAAGGGTAGTTATGGGGGAGGGTTGGGTTTAGGTTTTCATCTAAAGTGCTATTTCAGTTTATTAAACAATTCTGTCATCTAAATAATGGTTATTAGAATTGAATGAATATGTTGTTGAAATTCTGAGTTTCAAAAATTCATCGTTTAAGTATCACCGTGGGATCTGACACTACGTTATCTGTAAAAATTCCTCAACCGGAAGTACCATTTTACTAGTTGGATTTTTTACTTTTTTGCCATTTTCTCAAAAATCGCTCCGACGATTTTGTTTAAACTTTAAACATCAGCCACACATACAAAGAGCTACAACTTTTATTTGAAACATTTCTCCGGGAAAATGCATTCAAGGGCACTTTTGGAGGAGGGGTGGGGTTAGGTTTTCATCTAAAGTGCTATTTCACTTTATTAGACAATTCCGCCATCTAAATAATGTTAATTAGAATTAATATGTTGTTGAAATTCCGAGTTTGAAAAAATCGGATAACCGGAAGTGCGTTTACTTTACCACTTTACTAAATGAGTTTTTCACTTTTTCGCAATTTTCTAAAAAATGGGTTCGACGATTTTCTTGAAACTTCGCATTAAACTAAACATTCAAAGATCTACAATTTTTATCTCAAACATTTCTCTGGGAAATTTCTTTTAAGAGCACTTTTAGGGGAGGGGTAGGGTTAGATTTTCATCAAAGTGGTATCCTAGTTCATTATACAATTCTATCATCCAAACATAATTAGTTAGAAATAAATAGATGGCTGAAATTCCGAATTTCAAGAAAATTAGTTAACCGGAAGTGCGCTTTTACTGAACAGTTTTTTAGTTTTCGACGAATTTCATTAAATTTGGTACACAAACTATAAATTTGTCTATTAACATTTGTAAGAGAAAGTTGTGTGAGTGTTTCACACCAGATTTTTTATTTTATGAAGTTTTTTTTGCAATTTTCATGAAAACCTTTATAGAGAGGTTGTTGTGGTTGGTTTCGCAGAGCTGGAAAGAAGCATCAGAGACCTTTTTCCGTGATAGGCGGCTTCTTTTTGAGGTGAATAGATCGGTTTCAGGCGTTCACCTAACTTCAGGATGCGTTCGTTAAACAGTGTGATAAGACAGACTTGCACAGAGCAAATTCAGTTTACACACATTTCTGTGCTTGAATAATTGTTTTTCGTGCTGCAAATGTGTTAGTTTTAATGTGGATGGTTGCATATTTAGGTGTAACTTTGCGATCGAGACATTGTTTGTTAAAATAAATGCTGGCTTTTATATTATAGATTGTTTTTTTGATGTTAAATTGTAATAATTGTTAAAGAATGTATAAATTGAATTTGCTCTATGCAAGTCTATGTTATCACACTGTTTGACAAACGCAACTCCTGAAGATGGGCGAACGCCTGAAACCGGTCGATGATCTTAAAAAGAAGCAGGGTATCACGGAAAAAATCTCTGATGCTTTTTTAGAGGTGTCTGTCCAGTAAATCTTTTTAAATTATGAAAGGTTTAAAATTGTATCTGTGCAGTGACATTCCAAAGTTAAAGTGGTGGTATTATTATTATTCATCTGAGTGGGAGGGACCAAGCCCCACTGGGCTTGAAAAAAGCTATCTCAGGGAAAAAACAACAAACCTAGTCAAGAACAAAAATCCAGACGCAGGTTTAATCCATCTAAGACTCACTGCAGTCCGAACAAATCAGACAATAACCTTTAAAGGGAAATAGCCTAATAACTCTTCTATAGACATCCTGTTCGGACCAAAGGTCCTATACCTAATTTCCTCACAACCCAAGCAATCTGTCATAGGATGGATGGGTGTTCCCCTTCTCTGGTGTCACGGACTCTACAAAAATGAAACACCGGAATGAGATGTCCAGAGTGTCCAGTGAGGGATCTAAGCAGATGCGTGAGAGAGATTTGTGAAGGACGACACAGCTTTCATCTCACCAATAGCCCTGTACGCCCCCCCCCCAGAGAGCAATCTTAGACTGCTGGCAACCCATTGAGCTCATCCATAGGGATGAATGCTGTGAAACTGTCCATGATGATTGGAAGCTTGATAGAAATATGCCTAAAGACACACTAACAGCAATCTTGGGAACAATGAATGGGAGCGAAGCGCCTTATATGGGCAAACCTATCCTCATACTCACTCCCCTAAATTCCCATATGATCTGGAACCCAGACTAGAAAGCACATCCTTCTTGGAAGAAAGCTCTTCTAGCATTTTAGAAACCCCTCTATCATCCTTAATCTTTATATTCGTTTTTTTTTTTTCAAGAATATTAATTTTGTAGTTTGTTTGTGAATTGTTTATTAAAAGGAATTTTTTATTGGAAGAAAAAGAGAAATATTCTTTATATTTGTTTCTCTCTATTATCCTATAAATTCTATTCATAGGAATATATATTCATAACTCTTTGAATATTGAAAAGCTCTTTGTAGCTTCAATACTATTTTGAATGTGAGCTATAAATAGAAATAGTATAGATTTCCATGAAAGCATTATATAGGAGATTCTGTCGTTAATGTATAAAATATCTATCTTTTAAGTGTATTATATTATATTTCATTGGAAATCAGTGAATTGATACTATTAATGTATCAAAAACCTAATAAATAATTGGCATAAATTTCGCAGACATTTTTCATCGAAAAGAAACCATTTTGGACTCTTCGTTTGTATATAAAATGATATTTTAATTAATCATATTGTTTTCCTACGTCATGACTTCCGCTATTCAGCTATTCTACGTCGTGTGAAACACTTATACAACTTTCTCTTACGCCAGCTCTCAAAATATTAATATTGACAAATTTTATAGTTTGTGTACCAAATTTAATGAAATTCGTCAAAAAGCTGAAAAACTGTTCAGTAAAAGCTGAACTTCCGATTTACTAATTTTCTTGCAACGCAAAATTATGGCCATCTATTTATTTCTAATTAATTTTGTTTGGATGATAGAATTGTATAATCAACTATGATAACACTTTAGAGGAAGCTGTAACCCTACCCCTCCCTTAAAAGTGCCCTTAAATGAATTTTCCCTGAGAAATGATTGAAATAATAATTGTAGACCTTTGTATGTTTAGTTTATTTTAGGGAGTTTCAAGAAAATCGTCGAAGCCATTTTTGAGAAAATCGCGAAATAGTGAAAAAAAAAATCATTTAGTAAAGTGGTAAAGTAAACGCGCACTTCCGGTTATCCGATTTTTTTTTTAAACTCATATTAGAATTTCAACAACATATTCAATTCTAATTAACATTATTTGGATGATGGAATTGTCTAATAAACTAAATAGCAGTTAAAATAAAACTGAACCCCATCTCTCCCCCATAACTGATCTTAAATGAATTTCCCCGGAGAAATGTTTCAAATAAAAGTTGTAGCTCTTTGTATGTGTAGTTGATTATACCAAGTTTAAAAAAATCTCGTCGAAGCTATTTTTGAGAAAAATGCAAAAAAAAAAATAAACTAGTAAAGTGGTACTTCCGGTTGAGGAATTTTTACAGATAACATCAGATTCCATGGTGTTACCTAAACAGACTATCAAGTTTCAATTTTTTATGGTTTTTCGTTTTTGAGCTAAGCTGTTCACACACACACACACAGAGACCATTTGCTAAAAAAAAACACTTTTTTGGTCTCAGGGGACCTCAAAACGGATATTCCCGGGTTAAAACTCGATATCGAAAATTTAACTCGATTACAATACTTCCTCTTACTAGGAGTAAGAGAAAGGAAAAAGGCTGCGCTAGCGATTGATGTTATTCATTTAGTTGGATATCCAGAGGGAGTACGTGAGATCAATCTCGGACGCTAAGAACTTAACCCCCCTTAGTTTATTGTACAATCCTATCATCTAAAAATAGTAATTAGCATATTATATGCTACTAAAATTCCGAGTTTGAAGAAAATTGATTAAAACCGGAAGTGCTTTTTTACTGAATAGTTTTTTTTTAGTTTTCTGCGATTTTCTCTAATTATAATACTGATGGATTGCATTATTAGAGTTGGTATACTAACTATATATACAGTGGATAACGTTTAACACGAAAACGCTTAACATGAAAAATCGGTTAATACTAAATAATACTGCGGCCCGGACAAAATACTATGTAATTTCATACTACATCCTTTTCTTTTAACACGAAACAAAAAACGCTTAAAGCGAAAGTTTTCTCTTCTCGGACGAAAATTCTTACTTCAGTCACATTGTCACCCAGATTTTTTTTCGTTACACCGAACAAATAAACAATTTTTGCACAAGCTTTGTTGGTTTTTGACAAAAAAAAATCCTCTTTAAAATAGGTAAACAAATAAAGGTAAACAAATAAAATCCTCACTAAATAATAATAACGTAGGAAGTTTTAAAGAAAAATTTCTTGATTAAATTATTGCAATAAGAGTAAGAGAAAGTTGTGTGAGTGTTTCACACCAGATTATTATTATTATTATTTTTTTTTTTATAATTTTTTTAAATTTATATAAAAACGGCTGCAGCAATTTTCTGGCAATTTCTAAACTGCCACACATTTATATAAATAATACCTTTATTTGTCTAAACATATCGAAAAAAAAAAAAAAAATTGAATTTTTAGGATGTTTTGCATAATTTGTGATTAAATTTCAAATGTTATTTAAGTTTCTTCGATTATTATTTAAAGGAATAACTGTTGCTATATTATAATAATAATAATAATAATAAGAAGCTAGATAGATATTCGTGTTATAGTTGATTCTATTGATCTTACATTAAATATATAATTCATATTCGTTCAGAAACGTTTCAAGGATACACTCTTGATCATTAATCTTTTTTCCGAATCGTACAGTGGCTAATTTTAAAGTTAGTTATGAATCTTATTTTAATATGTTTATTATGCCAAAACTATTTTTAAATTTAGAAGCTAAAACATTAAATTTATTTACAATTTTTTTTTTTTTTTTTTTTTTTTTTGGAAAGTAATGACTGTCAAACTTGTTTGGATATATAATAATTATGTTTTCTAATTTAGGTTCAAATACTTAAGAGATTAGTTAACTCAACCAGCGAGAGTGAGCGGAAAATATAGTTTACTTACTCCACATATTATATTAAAAATGGCATAATTTAGAGGAAAGTTTAACGTTATTATTCTCCTAGAATCCCTCCCCCCTTCCAAAAAAAAAAAATCTGGTGTGAAACACTCACACAACTTTCTCTTACTCCAGTTCTCAAAATGATAATTGACAAATTTTATAGTTTGTGTACAAAATTTAATGAAATTCGTCGAAAACTGAAAAAACTGTTCAGTAAAAGCGCACTTCCGGTTTACTAATTTTCTTGAAACTTGGAATTTCAGCCATCCATTTATTTCTAACTAATTATGTTTGGATGATAGAATTGTATAATCAACTAGGATAGCACTTTAGATGAAAATCTAACCCTACCCCTCCCCTAAAAGTGCCCTTAAAAGAATTTTCCCAGAGAAATGTTTTAGATAAAAGTTGTAGATCTTTGCATGTTTAGTTTATATACGAAGTTTCATAAAAATCGTCGGAGCCATTTTTGAGAAAATTTTGAAAAAGTGAATAAATCATTTAGTAAAGTGGTAAAGTAAACGCACTTCCGGTTATCCGATTTTTTTCAAACTCGGAATTTCAACAACATATTTAATTCTAATTAACATTATTTAGATGACAGAATTGTGAAATAAACTGAAATAGCACTTTAGATGAAAACCTAACCCCACCCCTCCCCCAAAAGTGCCCTTCAGAGCATTTTCCCGGAGAAATGTTTCAAATAAAAGTTGTAGCTCTTTGTATGCGTGGTTGATGTTTCGAGTATAAAGAAAATCGTCGGAGCGATTTTTGAGAAAATCGCAAAAAAGTAAAAAATCTAACTAGTAAAGTGGTACTTCCGGTTGAGGAATTTTGACAGATAACGTAGTGTCAGATCCCACGGTGATGCCTAAATGGAATATCAAGTTTTAACTTTCTACGGTTTTTCGTTTTTGAGCTATGCTGTTCACATACATACATACACACACACACACGACCACACACACACACACGACCACACACACACACACACAGACCATTTGCTAAAAACCACTTTTTTGGACTCAGGGGACCTCAAAACGGATATTTCCGGTGAAAACTCGATATCGAAATTTGACACGATTACAATACTTCCGAGCTTACTAGGAGGAAGAGAAAGTGGGTGTATAATTATCCTAAAAATTGTTAAAAAATAAAAATTTTAGATATTTTTTCCAAATACAGTGAGAAATGTTTAATACGAAAACGCTTAACAAAAAAAATCGGGTTAACACGAAAAATTACACGTGCGGTCGCCGACAATATGCTGATGCTAATTTCATACCTTTTTCTTTTTCTCTTACTCCTATAAGAGGAAGTATTGTAATCGTGTCAAATTTTCGATATCGAGTTTTCACTGGAAAATCTCCGTTTTGAGGTCCCTTGAGTCCAAAAAAGTGGTTATTAGCAAATGGTCTGGTGTGTGTGTATGTGTGTGTGTGTGTCCGTGGTGTGTGTGGGTGGGGTGTGTATGTATTTATGTATGTGAACAGCAGAGCTCAAAAACGAAAAATCGTAGAAAGTTGAAATTTGATATTCCGTTTAGGAGTCACCATGGGATCTGACTGTACGTTATCTGTCAAAATTCCTCAACCGGAAGTACCACTTTACTAGTTGGATTTTTTACTTTTTTGCGATTTACTCAAAAATGGCTCAGACGATTTTCTTTAAACTTAGTACATCAACCACACATACAAAGAGCTACAACTTTTATTTGAAACATTTCTCCGGGAAAATGCTCTGAAGGGCACTTTTGGGGAAGGGGTGGGTTAGGTTTTCATCTAAAGTGCTATTTCAGTTTATTTCACAATTCTGTCATCTAAATAATGTTAATTAGAATTAAATATGTTGTTGAAATTCCGAGTTTGAAAAAAAATCGATAACCGGAAGTGCGTTTTACTACTATTACCACTTTAATAATGATTTATTCACTTTTTTTTTCCGCACTGTTCCCAAAAATGCTGCGACACGATTTTTTTGAACGCTGGTTCGTACATAAACTCAACTGCATAAGATCTACAACTTTTATTTAAAACATTTCTCTGGAAAATATCTTGTAAGGGGCCTTTTAGGGGAGAGGTGGGTTAGATTTTCACCAAGTGCATCCTGTGATTATACACTCCTATCATCCAAGCTAATAGTTAGAAATTAAATAGAGGCTGAACAATTCCGATTTAAAGAAAATTAGTAAACCGAAAGTGCGCTTTTACTGAACCGTTTTTTCCATGTTTCGACGAATTTCATTAAATTTTGGTACACAACTATAAAATTTGTCAAATACCATTTTGAGAACTGTGAGTAAGAGAAAGTTGTGTGAGTGTTTCACACCAGATTTTTTTCTTTAAACACGAAACAGATATCGCTTAACACGAAAAGATTTCACTTCTCGGATGAAAAACATCTGGTGTGCAACACTTACACAACTTTTTCTTACTCCAGTTCTCAAAATTGTAATTGACAAATTTTATAGTTTGTGTACTAAATTTAATGAAATTCGTCGAAAACTGAGAAAACTGTACAGTAAAAGCGCACTTCCGGTTTACTAATACGATAAGAAACCTGTATTTTATCGTTTAACACGAAAAAATATTTCGGTCCCCTCAGTTGGTGTTAAACGTTTTACACGATTTTACGAATTGTACAGTGGCTAATTTTAAAGTATACCCAGTTTGAAAAAAAATCGCAAAATAGTAAAAAAAAAAAAAAAAAAAAAAAAAAAGTAAAATTGCAATTACAATTGATGGAATTTTTACCGAAACTTTGTGTCAGATGCGTAATTAGTATATAGTTTCAAATTCGTATTAAAAGTTTTTTAATTTCCTGCGATATACATATACACAAACAGACCAATTCGGTAAAAACATATTACTTTTTTTCCCC
The DNA here is from genome assembly GCA_011037195.1 of Triatoma infestans. Taxonomy (NCBI): domain Eukaryota; kingdom Metazoa; phylum Arthropoda; class Insecta; order Hemiptera; family Reduviidae; genus Triatoma; species Triatoma infestans. The sequence continues at coordinate 69,490 of JAAEAF010006771.1, forward strand.
ATGCTACTGGAAAAGTCTCTGGAAGTATTGCGTAAATATATGTATTTTGAAGTTCTTTGAGTTCAAAAAAGATGATTATTAGAGAATGGTCTGTGTGTTTAAGTACCTAGGGGTGAATTTTGATAGTAAACTCCTATGGAAGAAACACATTGAATCAACTATTAATAAGGCCACTGGCGCCCTCATGATATGTAGGAGGATGGCGGGCAAATCCTGGGGATGCCCCCCGAGAATCCTACGGTGGATGTACACCATGATGGTGAGACCAGTTATCACCTATGGCGCGGTGGCTTGGTTTAGGAAGACCAAAGAAGTATCGGTCAGGAAAACTCTTGACAAGGTACAGCGGCTCGCATGCTTATGCATGACGGGGGCTATGAGGACTTGCCCCACTGCCGGGATGGAGGTTATCCTCAATCTGTCACCTTTGTACCTAGTGGTAGAAAGGGCGGCGAAGGGGGCTCTTCTTAGGATCTCTAGGAGTGGTGCAGGAGGGGGGAAGGGCTGGGGGTTAGAGAGTTGGTATTCTCACCTTTGGGCTCCCCCATCTGGCACCTCCCTAGGGACGGTATGGGTAAGAGGTACAGCTTCACTAAAAATTTTTCGTCGAAGCTAGGGTCCAAGAGTGAGTGGAGCGAGGGATCCGCTCTGTTGGGCATCAAGGAACATGCCATTAAATGGTATACTGATGGGTCGAAGACCCTCGAGGGGACTGGGGCGGGGGTGGTTGGTCCAAGGATCAAGCACTCGGAACCCATGGGTAAATTTCCCAGCATCTTCCAGGCGGAGATATACGCTATCGGAAGATGTGTTCAATTTAACCTCGATAGGGGATACAGGAATCAGGAGATTGTAATCCTTTCTGATAGTCAAGCAGCCATTGGAGCTCTGGGTGCACCAGTCATTAACTCTAAAATGGTTTGGGAATGCCTAGATAAACTTAACGATCTGGGCAGCAGGAACAAAGTTGCACTCTGGTGGGTGCCGGGTCAGGTTGGCATTGAAGGGAATGAGATGGCCGATGCCCCGGCCAAGATAAGCGCTATGACCCCACTTCTAGGGCCGGGACCTTTTTGTGGGATTAGCGACCAGTTTCTGTCAGAGGAACTTAGGAAGGAGGAGGAGACGAAGAGATCTCAACTCTGGTACTCCCTCCCCAGATTGCGGCAGGCCAAGATCTGCTTGGGAAATTATAACCAACGGAGGTCGGAGGCCTGCATTGGATTGAGTAAGAACAAGCTCCGCGTAATTACTGGTTTCCTCACGGGGCATTGCCGACTTAGAGGACACCTGGCGAAGCTGGGCTTGGAAAGTGACAGCTCATGCAGATTCTGTGGGGAGTTGGAGGAAACTCCAATACATCTCCTAACAGACTGCGAGGCTGCCACTCAGAGAAGGTTCAGGAAACTGGGCAGCTACCAGGTGGAGGAGGGGGACATACCCTCTCTAGAGCCCGTCAGGGTATTAGGATTCCTCAGGGATCTTAACCTGATGGAGGTATTATAGAACTGGGCATCCGTTCGGGTGCTATGGCCAGGCCTGTGGCACCCAGGGGGCATAGCACAATAGACCTGATCAAGGTCGCAGTGCGTTGGCCCCCCCCGATAAAAAAAAAAGAATGAAAACAAAATGGTCTGTGTGTAGGTCATATTAATGTCTGTCGTCTGTATACCATAAAAATGAAAAGTCGCAGAAAATTCAAATTTGATATTCCATGTGGGGGATATCAGCATGGGGATCGCGACAGGAAATTATCTGTCACAATTTCTAAACCGGAAGTATACAACTTTAATGAATGGATTTTTTCACTTTTTGTTGTGTGCGCATCGCATGTGTGTATAATTCTGTTTTTTTTTTTTTTTTTTTTTTTTTCTGGACAATATTCTCTCGTTATAGACAACACTGTCTATCGCCGGACAGTGTGCTGTAGGAGCTCCTAAGAAGAAAAAAAATATAAGGAGTGCACAGCTGGACTCGAACCCGGGTCTTCCCCGCGTGGGAATCCAGTGCGCTAACCACTGAGCTAATAACTCTTCCCTATTATTTCTGTTCTGTGTGAACAAAATACGTAAGTAATTCCAATATGTTCTGCCATATTTATGGCTTTATTTCAGTTGTTTTTATTCTTATGCATTTTTTATAGTATTTTTGTTATCTTAATACTGATAACAATAATTGAATATGCACGTAAGAATTCAATAAATATGTAGTACAATGACAGCGCACTTTTTTTGATAAGTAAATTCTAAATTGAATTTAATTTTCTTTCATTCCAGCCTTTATTGGGTTAATTGTTATTAAATTATCTTAATTAATATAATTATAGTAATATACAAATATTATTTTACTTCAGTTAACAATACCAATACTTTAATAAATTTTATTATCATTTTTGTTGATTAAAACTACTTTTAGATTTTAATGTAATTTACTTTTTTAAACACACAGATTTCTAGAGTATTTTTCTTTTTTCGCCGTAAGACATCGTGAGAGTGAAACAAGAAAAACCAGCCATCTGTTCGCTATACTATTTATTATGCAATTACGTGAAAAAACTGATTGCAGCTAAACCTAAACACTAAATTGATAACAATAAATTAAAAGTAGATTTTTTTTCTGTGAGGGAACAACGTAATTTTCTGCAATATCACTTGTCATTAGAAACATTTAATTTGTCTTGCTAAGTACATTATTTGTCGTTGATTATGAAACTTTTATCGTGCTGTTTGGTAGACGTATTTTGTTAGTGTAATTTAATTATTCCGCCAAAGTTTTTTTTATTACTTTATAGCTCTCATCTATATTATTTTGAAATGCATTAAATGCAGTGATAGAATTTCAAATTCTAGAAAATCGTTTTACTGGAAATGTAACATACAGAATAAGTTCTTTAATTTTCTTCTTTTTTTTTTTTAATTCATTCTTTGGAATGATTTGGCTCGAATAATGTTTTTTTTTTTTTTGAAAAAATAATTTCCAATAAGAAAATCCCAAAAAACTTACACACAAAAAAAAAAAATTCTTCAAGTGTTACTTCCGGTTGACCAATTTTTATTATGTCTTTATAGTCAGGCTCCTTGAGGAACTTAAACTAAATATTAAGTTTAAAGTTTTTTGCGATTTTGACTTTTTTGAGTTATGCTGTCATTGACTTCGAATATCTAGGATCGGTGATCAGACAGGATGGCAGAATTGAATAGGAAATATTAAATAGGATAAAGAAAGCTAACGGCATATACTACCAAATAAGCAACACACTAATTGGAAAGCAGGAGAAATTTGTACTATATAAAACGGGAGTTCTTGCCTGGCTCCTTTATGGTGCTGAAAGCTGGGACGGTGGAATATATACAAGATATATTCAAATTGTGACACTGAGCTAGGCTCAGCGCCCCACGACTGGGACAGCGTGATGGAAGAAACTAGCCAGCGCTGGAACTTCCTAGGACTTACTGGCAGGTTGGGCTTTAATCGCCTTGAAATATTTGGGAAGGTGTGGATAATGATTGGGCGACAGGATTTAGACCCCTAGGTTTTTGTGGAATTTCTGGAAGCCGGTTGTGGATAAGATCATTGACGGATGAATGGAATGTTAAGGCCGGGTTCGATTAGAAACATAATGGGGTGCATTAACGATACGACGAAGGACTTTGGATTGGAAAAATTGTGGTGGGTTGTATGTTGGAGGGTTTTGTGGAGCCCCACAATTCTGCCCCATATGTCCATATTGGTCTGAGTAGAGTTTTGTAAAGAGTGAGTTTGTTATGTATTGTCTGTCATGGTGGATTTAGGTCCAAGAAGTCTCCTAAGTAGTGCGTAGCATCTGTTTGGTTCAACCAATATCTAAAAACCACTTTTTCGGACTCAGCGGACCTCAAACTGGATATTTCCGGTGAAAACTCGATAACAAAAAATTTGACATGATTACGATACTTCCTCTTACTAGTAAGTAAGAGAAAGTGAAAAGAAAAAAATAACCGTCCAAACCTGGACCAACAATTATTTCTCAATAAACGAAGCCCAATATTTTTGCATATAAAAATAGTTATATAAGAAAATATAAACCAATAATTTAAAATAATATCGCGAAATTTCGTATATAAAAAAAAAATGCTTATTATTTTATTACCAATCTAAATATGGTAATATTTGGTCGGAGAATAATTTGTCCAAGTAAATTACTATTGTTATATTGAATAAATAGCCTTCTTTATTGATGTCTAGTGGAATATTTGTAATAAAGGAGGTAATGTTGTGTAACACAGTTATTGTTATAAAGTATAAAGTTCATTGGCCGTTACTCCACCAGGCTAGATAAAAAAGTTGATTTTGTACGGTTTTTCTTTCACTCTTTGACATAGTCTCTCCAGCTAGCTGGAAGAGATTGATGCTGTTGTAAAATAACCTTATTACCTCCCACCCAACTTATTTATCTCTTCTCTATATCCTTCATTTTTAGCCATATTTTTTTTTTTTAATTTTTATATTTTTTATTAATCAAGTGTTATTTGCTTCGCAAATATACAGTATAAATCGGTTTTAACGAACTTCAGGGGACTGTCAAATTTTGTTCGTTATAAACGGTATTCACTATAATCAATATATCGTTTATAGCGAATAGTTCGTTATATCTGAACATCACATCCAACGCATACATATGTGTGTATTTGCATAGTGAAGTTTTCATTATGCGCAAGTAATTTAAAAATGATTTTTCAAGGTTTTTGAGGAAATTCAAAATTCTAATTTGTTAAAGGCATTTATTTACATAAATATGGTAATCCGTTATCTTTTTTTTTGGCGTTTGGCATGCATTATTTCTAGTGTAAATTTTGTTTCAACTGCCTTGAATATAGTCAACAAGCTTGTCCTTCGTTGATGTTTGGATCATTTATACTAAAAAACTTGACGCAATGTTCCACAGGCTGCGGAGAGTGGTCGGGGTCAGACGGTAAAACAGACCCATCTCGTCCGCATTAAAAATTTGATGTTCAGTTTTAAGCCAGACATTTTCAAGCCAGTCTCCAATCAAACTCTATTTAACACTAGCTGACTCACCTGAGATTTTTCCCGAAGACTATGTCATACCGAGCACGAAATCTTTGTATCCATAACGTGCTGCATGTGAAATTTTCTTTTTTTAAAAGAAAAGCTAGCTTATTCGCTTTGGCCTGAAGGATAGCACCCCCTTAATGGATATGTTGTTCGCTGGTTGTTGTTTGAACCAACTTAAAAGTGCGGTGTCCAAATCATTGCATTGAGAGGCTCGTATTTTTTTTTAAACTTTATGGCACTTGTTGAATTGTTCAATTATCTTCTCTTTGTTTTTAAGAATTCCCGATATAGTGTCCCCATTTCCCTCGCGATACTACTCGCATAATCTTCCGGATTCAATTCGAGAAATTATTTCTGAATTTTTCCTTAAATAGAAAATGAGTGACGATGCATTGTCATTCGTTAACAAAATCAAACTGTGAGGGTCAAGTGTACGAGTATGTTTTCCAAGACTTGTAGAGTTGTAGAGTTTAAAGTGGGGAAATCATTCCTAGAATTAATTTGGCAGCTATGTTTACACTCACTTCATGTTCACTATAACCGATACCAAACAGTCCAATGAATCCTGAAATATGTTCCTTATAACCAATTTGTACATTATAAACGGTTCTACGTTATATACGGTCCCTATGCATTTTACCTACTATGACATTTCACGGGACTGGAGATTTTGTACGTTACAAACGGTTGTTCCTTATATCCGGTGTCGTTTTATACGATTTGTACTGTAATTTCTTACTTACTTATACCTTTCTTCTCTGCAAGAGGAAAAG
>JAAEAF010006771.1:84444-118026 GCA_011037195.1 Triatoma infestans
TCAACGAATTACATTAAATTTGGTCACACAAACTATAAAATTTGTCAATTATAATTTTGAGAACTGGAGTAAGAGAAAGTTGTGTGAGTGTTTCACACCAGATTTTTTTTGTTTGTGAATGTTTTTATATTTCTTGTAAGTTTGTCTTGAGCTAATGTAGACAAATTCTTTCTGATAGAATTCCTTTGAAATATATGGGTATACTGCTATGTGTGGTAGGCAATATGTTAATGGCCGCACAGTTCAGGGACAGATACATCAGTGGGTAGATACAACTGTATATATAATCTATATGCCAAAATACTTTTTGCCAGTTCGCTCATACATGGAGACAAAGAAAGAAAGATAGAAACACCATGTCTAGTAGCATTTCCAAATCAAAGTCGATGTTCAAAAAACGAACGCAACATGACACACTGAATGACATGGGTAGAATTTTGATAGTCAAATCTACTGTTGTCCGCATATAAGAATGTGATGCTTCCAGTAATTCCAGAAAGAACACTTTACTTTCGTATAATCTTTGCATGATTTTTTACTTTCTCTTACTTGTGGCTTAAGAGGAAGTATTGTAATCGTGTCAAATTTTCGATATCGAGTTTTCACCGGAAATATCCGTTTTGAGATCCCCTGAGTTCAAAAAAGTGGTTTTTAGCAAATGGTCTGTGTATGTGTGTATGCGAACAGCATAGCTCCAAAACGAAAAACCGTAGAAAGTTGAAACTTGATATTCCCTTTAGGTATTACCATGGCATCAGACGGTGGGTCATCTGTCAAAATTTCTCAACCGGAAGTACCATATTACTTGTTGTTTGTTTTACTTTTTTGCAATTTTTTCAAAAATAGCTCCAACGATTTTCTTCAAACTTGCAATATTAACTACACATACAAAGTCCTACAGCTTTTATTTGAAACTTTTCTCTGGGAAAATTCATTTAAGGTCAGTTATGGGGGAGGGATGGGGGTTAAGTTTCCATCTAAAGTGCTATTTCAGTTTATTAGACAATTCTGTCATCTAAATAATGTTAATTAGAATTAAATATGTTGTTGAAATTCCGAGTTTGAAAAAAATTGGATAACCGGAAGTGCTTTTACTTTACCACTTTACTTAATGATTTATTCTCTTTTTCACAATTTTCTCAAAAATGGCTCCGACGATTTCTTTGAAACTTCGTAACTAAACATGCTAAGATCAAAACTTTTATTTAAAACATTTCTCTGGGAAAATTCATTTAAGTGCACTTTTGAAGGAGGGGTGGGGTTATGCTTTTCTCTAAAGTGTTCGACAGTTGATTATACAATTCTATCATCTAAACAAAATTAATTAAAAATAAATAGATGGCCAAAATTCCGTGTTTTAAGAAATTTAATAAACCGGAAGTGTGCTTTTACTGAACAGTTTTTTCAGTTTTCGACTAATTTCGTTAAATTTGGTACATAAACTATAAAATTTGTCAATTATAATTTTGAGAACAGGAGTAAGAGAAAGTTGTGTGAGTGTTTCACACCAGATTTTTTTTTTTGCAACGCCGATTTGTGTTGGCATCAAGCCATTCCCTGGCGAGCAGTCTAATAAAGGGCAGCCATCCGCTGCACTAGGTCACTGGATTTTGAATTGTATTGATTGCGAGCATCTTTGAGCGATGGACACTCCAAAGATGCTTGCTCGTCATCTCCGAATTGGGATCGTTGCATAAAGGACATATGGTGGCTGTCCACGAGCCCCAAACAATGGAAATGCCTCTGCAAGTAGTAGTCACCAGTCAACATTAGAACGTTAGCCACCACGTCGCAAGGGCCCCGTACCTTTTTTGCGACCCTGGCGGCTTCTGATCTCGCCCGTTTTGAGTGGGTGACTAAATGTAGTGCGTATAAGGCACTTAGCTGTTTCAAGTGGAACATCTAAGTCAGGTTGAGGGAGCAATAAATCTTTGCCAATTCATCAGCCCTCTTATTTCCACTCACTCCACAGTGGCTCGGTACCCACTGAAAAAACCAACTCATGCCCCGATTGAATAGCCTGCTGATTTGTAGTCGGCTTGAGAATCTACCAGCACTATAATACGCCTCGGTTGTGTTTGCTCAAAATAGGAGAGCGCCATATGGATTGCATGTATCTCTCTCCAAAAGTTAGTGCAATCACGACCCACTGGCGCATGATTCTCGAAGAGCTGTCAGAAAACTCCTGCACCTACCCGTCTAATCCCTTGCTCAGAATCCGCTGATCCGTCAGTAAACATGTGAAGCCAGTTTGTGGAGGGAATCTTAGAGCCATCGCGTCCAGGCCTCCATTTCTAAGTTCCCATGCATCAGAAGTTGCCTTATCTGCTTCATTGGGATTATCTGCTCTTAATTAGGAGTAAGAGAACGTAAAATATAAAAAAATAACGTAAATTATGATTAATAGTGAGAGATACTTTGACATAAAAAATGAGGAATTTTACCCATGTAAATGTGATTGTTCTAAAAAAAAAAAAAAATTAATTTAAAATTTTAAAATCCATGAATTTTGTATGTTGGATTTTAAGATTATAAAAATGTTCACAAATCATTTTGATTGCATCTTATATATTGACAGTATTTTTGGTTTAATATATTTATATATACAATATATAAATATTTTTTTTTTTAAATTACAGTTATAAATTTAAAACAAGTTTTAGGACTAAGACCTGTCTTAGTTCATTAGGCTAATACCACTCGATAGATACGACTATGTTTTATGACAGGGTCATAGTGATTGCCTTCTGCCTTAATTATCTTGGCCTCCTCTTCTTCTTTCGCTTTGTTATTTTTATATAAATATTTTATCTTTTAAATAATGTTTTTTTTTCCCCCAATATATTATATCCATGTATTAATAGGGAATATTCATGTCATATAATAAAAATGAAATTTATTAACCAGCTGTGCCATAAAAAGATATAGTATACCTTACTTAAACAGTTAATATCCAATATAAACAATTATTTCAAAATTTCTATAGTTTCTTGTTCGGTCGAGTGCTCCTGGTCTCCACTATAACCGACAGACATTGAACTGTCTTTTGAACTCTCTATAATTATTAAAATGTGAAAGGAACATATTCTTTATTATTTTTATCTCTATTGAAATTTATATTAATAAATAATAATAATAATATTAATAATAATTATTATTATTATTTTTTTTTTAAATTTAAGGCGTCTCAACATCTTGGTCATTTGCGCCGGAGCCCTTCTCAGTGCACTGCCGGCCTCCGGACAGTGTTCTTCCGTTACAGACAACACTGTCCATCACCGGACAGTGAGCTGTAGGGGCTCCTATGAAGAGAAAATCTAAGGGTAGCACGGCTGGATTCGAACCCGTGATCTCCGCGTTACTACTCCAGCGCGCTACCACTGAGCTAATCCCTTCCCTTAATAATTATTATTGTTATTATTATTATTATTATTGATTTTTACATTTCTTGGCAGAGACTATTGCGATCGTCTCAACTAAAACCAGAAATCACACACAATAAGCTCTAGCTATGTCGGTCAAGCTGTGTATCTTTATTGTTTTTTTTTTACTTTCTCTCACTCCTAGTAAGAGGAAGTATTGTAATCGTGCCAAATTTTCGATATCGAGTATTCACCGGAAATATCCGTTTTGAGGTCGCCTGAATAAAAAAAAAAATTGGTTTTTAGCAGGATGCCATGATTTTCTTGGCTGAAATTGTGGTTTTGAACTTTTTGGCGGAGGGTGAAGAGGTGTGACGCCACTGTTGAGACTGTCTTTTGGTTTCAGGTGTGTAGTGTGCAACCCAAGTTTCATCTCCAGTAATGATGGAGCGGAGAAATTCATCTCCATGGAGTTTGTAGCGTCTCAAAAACTCTTGCCCGGCCACCACTCGATTCAACTTGTGTTGGTCCTGTCGCTGTTTCGTGTAGCAGAGATTTGGTAGATTTGCGGAAACATCGCAGAAAGTTCATGCACAGTCAATCTGCGATCGTCACAGAGCGCATTTTCGAATTTTTTTCCACAATTTCGTCAGTCACAATTGAAGGTCTTCCGCTCCTCCTTGATCATCATGCACAGACGTACGGCCGTTTTTAAACTCGCGACACCACTTGAACACACTCGTACGATTCATAGGTTTATCAGCATATGCAGTTCTTACCTCATTATAAAACTCAACCGGAGTTTTTCCCTTCCAAACGAGATAACGGATGACGCTGCGTATTTCACACTTGGCGGGAGATTGGATTGACATTTTTCACGAAACGTATTGTCGCGTTGACAGTTTTCAACGTACTGACCTCGAACCGGTCTCGTTGCGGAGGGCAGGAATCAGGCTACACGACAGTGTAGCCAACATGTCGAAAACAAAATCCCTCCGGCCGTGAGAGTCTCAGTACACTTACTTACGGGACATGCCTCGTATTAGCGTACTGGATTCCCACGCGGAGGAACCGGGGTTCGAGTCTAGCTGGGCTACCCTTCAATTTTTTTCTTCCTAGGAGCCTCTACAGCTCACCGTACGGTGATGGATAGTGTTGTCTGTAACGAGAGAACATTGTCCGGAGGCCGGCAGTGCTCTGAGAAGGTTCCGGGTGCCAATGACCATAATTGTTGACGCGCCTTAAATTAAAAACAACTATATAAATTCAGGATTCAAAGAATAGCGAGCTCAAAGAAAATCGTTTTTTGCCGTAAATATTTTTTCTTCATCCATTTTGGTGAAAACTGAGTTTCAATAATAAGATCGGTCGCCATATTTATTTCCTTCCTGAAATACTAAGAATTGGAAAAAAAAAAAGAAAGGCTTAATTAATATTTATAGTAAATAATATAGTATTTATATCAATAATGTATTCCTTTGATTTGTAATTTTATAAACAATCGACCAAGACAGGAAGTCCATTTTAACGCCTCCACTTGCAAATGTGGTTAAACAATGAATATCAAGAGGAACTTAGAGGAAGGAGAGGAACTTTCACGTGTTTTATTTCCTAAAAAATAATAAAGCAAGTTGTAGGAATTTCTTGGAAACATTATGCAATCTTTACAAAAAAAAAAAATTATTTATTTAAATTAATACATGGAAATGTAATTAAATCAATTAATTGTATTAAACCGGTGACTTGATATAATATAAACTGAGATACATACTTGTCAAATTTAATACAAACGTGAATCCCCCTTGTCTGTGTTCTGAAGTACACTAATACTAGAGCTACTGTAACAATGTTCCATGTTGGGTCTCAGAATATACACTACCATTGCTACGTACTAATATTGTGTGTTCCTCCTTTGTCTTACAGTATTGGATCTGTCTTTTATTTTTATTTTCCTTTAAATAACTTCTCTCAACTGTGAACATTTCTTCTCTATTGTCTTTATTCCTTCAATATGTTTTGTGCTTTTTTTTTTTTTGTTTTTTTGTTTGGCCCGATATTTATCTCTTTTGTTTGAATTCTTTTCTTTTTATACATTATTTTCCCCTTTATGTTCTCTCATATATGTCTATATATGTACAAGTTATATATACAATTATCCATTATCATGATGTCTTGTTAAACAGAGATTGTCATTTACAATGTGACGTCTGCTGTAGCGCTTAAACGTTACATTTTTATTACCATTTTAATGAAAGTTGTAAAGTGTTGATCCATAAAAAAAAAAAAAAAAATTTTTTTTATTTTTCGCATTTTGATTGTCTCAACACCATATTTTTAGGGAGTGAAAAGTAAGTCTGAAAAACTGTTTTGCTTGCGGTGTTTCCACACACAATAAATTGAGTGGGTAATAAATTGAATTCTGCATAAAATTAGATAAATTGATTTATCGGTAAAGGAGTAAACTGAAAAAAAAAAAAACATAAATATGCTTGTACTTCCCTTAAAATACAAAGACGTGGAAACAAGACATTCTCAATTCTTGCCATTAGATTAGATTGAGAACGGCCACGCCTCATTCCATTGCGACCTTCATTGAGAGGTCTATTGTGGATCCCCTGGGTTTATAGCACATCCCTCAGCTTTGCTCTCATAATCAGGACTAGCAAAGCTGAAAGTGGCTTCGTCATGAAGCTCATGGCTTCGGGATTGCTAGAGTCCCCAGTTGAAGAAACTCCTCGACCCTGCAGAAACGGCATAATGCGTGGTCTGCAAGTAGTAAATGGTGCCTGTGCCTATTCAGCCTACAATGCTCTGTTAGTAGACCCACTATTTAGCCTTATATCCCTTCGGCCATAGCTGAATAGGTCCTTGGTAAATTTAGGCAAATGTCACTTAATGAAGAGTTTAGCCTGCCTCTGCCCTGGCATATACTTGTCCACCATCGCAGACGCTGGTCTTTTATCCATTCCTTGCCCAGGAGCGTGAATGAGGCTCCTGGGCAACCTGCAGAAGGGCTCGGGGCCTATAAAGGTGTCCTTCGAGCCCTCTTCGCCAGGGCGTACGCCCTTAAGGTTGCGAAGGAACCTCGCATGACCAGGCACCCAGGCGAGTGTCAGCTTATTCTTGCCATTAACATTGATGCATTAGTTCTTTACAATTCTCTAAACAATTCTTTCCCAAATGAGTGATTACATAGATCTTTTCTTTATAAAAAAAAAAAAACAGCCGCCAGCTACTCGTCACCATCAGTTAGTAATAAATACATTTTAATTTATCTCTTAAGAGACTTAGATAATTTGATTTTCTTACCTTAGAAAAGAGGTAATCTAATTCGTTCAATACTACCAGCCAAAATAAGTGTCGTTAAGATAAACAAGTTAAATTTGATGGCGGAAAGTGTCACTGTAATCTGTTTGTTAAATAACTTTTAACCAATTAATCTAAGATCCTGATAATGTTTACCAAATAACAAAGCTGATGGATTCGTGTTTCTAATTAGAAGTTCAATTTTCTCATTTTCTCTTCGATTTAAAAATAATTTTTCAAAAATTAATTTAGTGCCATTGGTTTTGAGTTTTATTATTAAAGTTATAAAATTATAGTTGTGTAGGTGCTTATAGATTTAAATAAAGTATTTGTTGAACATCTTTTAAAAACAGCATCTTTTGCCAACAATGTAAAATACAAATCGCAAAATTTTGGTCGCTTTTCTTGAGAACATGGAGTAAACTGCTTTTATTTATAGGGGTGCATGTATTTATTAGGTTGAACGTTTATAAGCGTGAGTATATATATTGGGCTGCTTATATTTATTTGGTGAATGTGTTATACGTATGAGTTATTTATTGTGATGAATCAGTTATTAGTGAGTTGAAATTATCAATACGCATGTAGTGTATTTGATTTTAATTTAGGTTTAGCCAACCACGAGATTCTTAAATTTAATATATAGTACATAGGTAGCATAGACATACGGTAGACAATTTATTTATTACTTATTTGATATGTTTAACCAGTATAGTGTCAATTAAAGAATTAAATATCAGGTGCGAATGACCATAGATGTTTTGCACCGAAAAAAACGGCATTTATTTAGTGCTGAATCTATCTTGAAAAATATATAGGTTTATAATAGTGTGATTTCTAAATATGATTCCCAGATAATTAGAGTCCCACCACCACTTAATAGTCGAGCTTCAGCGGTTGAAAACTTTAATTAGTTTAATGAAATTAAAAGCTAGTGCAAATGAGGTCATTGTTTTCTGACTGAACTTTAGAGATTTCTTGAAATATTTATTTAGTAGGAAAAGTTGGCAAATTTTTGGAAAACGACTATGCTTGAGATTAATGCAAAAGTTTAGTAGGACTAGTGAGTTAATTGGGGACGGGTGTTGGTGTAGTGGTTATGAGCATGGACTTGTAAGTGGGAGGACCCCAGTTCGAGTCCAGCGTATAACTGCTAAATTTTATATTTGTTTAAAAAATGTTAATAGTAAAGTAGGTGTTTCCGCCCCCGCCTACGACACCTAATTTGGTAGTTGGACGTTAAGCCCGCCTGAAATACTAGTGAGTTAATTGTTGGTTTTTTTATATTAGTAGATTTTTTTTTTAAAAATTAAGGCACGTCAGCATCTATGGTCATTGGCGCCCGGAGCCTTCGGACAGTGTTCTCTCGCTACAGCTAACACCGTCCATCACCGGACAGTGAGCCATAAAGCCTCCTAGAAAGAGAAAATCTAATGGCAGCACTGCTGGATCAGAACCCGGGACTTCCGCGTGGAAGTCTACTGCGCGCTACCACTAAGTTACTAGAACTGCTGAAACATTTAAATTTGATAGGGGTTTTTTTACTTTATTTATAGTGATTATGAGAATGGTCCATCTGGGAGAGAAAAATACTCCGGTTAAAGTGAATATGGTTACTGCAAAATGAAAAGCAATGCCGAACATCAAGAAATATATACACGATACTTTCATACTTACTCTCTTACTAGGAGTAAGAGAAAGTAAAATAATATAAGTGATGTGACAAAAACATATTAATTCAAAGATTAAATTCACTGTCAATGATTAGAGCATTGTGTTTTGGTTGGTAGATTTGTTGCTGAAATATTTAAGAGTTATGGCACAAGAGTGCAAGCAAAGTCAATTTCGACAATTTGATACGATCGCAATACACATCTTTTACCCAGAAATAACCGAGAGAGAGTTGAATTTTTTTTTCTTTTTAAGTTTGGAATACTGAAATTAAATAAAGGCTATCAAAATTATATAATTTTCTATAGGTCATATTATTAAAGTTCTATCAATAATTCTTCACCAGAATTGTTAACATTTGTCCAGTCTCCTCCATGACTGGGACAGACTGAAACTGCTTTGCTTGTTACTTTCTCTTACTCCTAGTATTACTTTCTCTTACTCCTAGTAAGAGGAAGTATTGTAATCGTGTCAAATTTTCGATATCGAGTTTTCACCGGAAATATCCGTTTTGAGGTCCCCTGAGTCCAAAAAAGTGGTTTTTAGCGAATGGTCTGTGTGTGTGTGTGTTGTGTGTGTGTGTGTATGTATGTGAACAGCATAGCTCAAAAACGAAAAATCGTAGAAAGTTCAAACTTGATATTACGTTTAGGTATCACCATGGATCTGACGGTGCGTTATGTGTCAATATTCCTCAACCGGAAGTACCACTTTACTAGTTGTTTTTTTTACGTTTTTGCAATTTTCTCAAAAATGGCTCCGAAGATTTTCTTTAAACTTGGTATATCAACTACACATACAAAGAGCTACAACTTTTATTTGAAACATTTCTCCAGGAAAATTCATTTAAGGGCACTTCTGGGGGAGGGGTGGGGTTAGGTTTTCATCTTAACTGCTGTTTCAGTATATTAGACAATTCTGTCATCTAAATAATGTTAATTAGAATTAAATATGTTGTTGAAATTCCGAGTTTGAAAAAAATAGATAACCGGAAGTGCGTTTTTACTGAAATATAATTTTCAGTTTTCTGGTATTTTCTCGAAAATGGCTCCAACGATTTTCTTTAAACCAGTGTTGTTAACTATACATATAAAGAGCTACAACTTTTATTTGAAACTTTTCCCCTGATAAATTCATTTAAGGGGACTTTTGGGGGAGGGGAAATGCTATCACAGTTGCTTATACAATTCTATCATCCAAATTGAAATAACTAGAAATTAATATATGACCCAAATTCCGAGTTTCAAGGAAATTAGTAAACCGGATAGTTTTACTGGACAGTGTTTTCACTTTAGGACGAATTTCATTAAATTTGGTACACTAACTATAAAATTTGTCAATTATAATTTTGAGTACTGGAGTAAGAGAAAGTTGTGTGAGTGTTTCACACCAGATTTTTTTGTTTATTAATTTCTACTTTTACTTTCAGTGAATATTTAAAGACTACTTTTTATATTTAAAAAATGGAAAGTGAAAAATAATACAAAGTTTTTTTTTTAGATTTAAAAATTTACGTGATCATAAAATTATAGCATTTCCAACGACGTTTCTTTTAAAATGAACGTTCTCTTTCATATTAATTATATAACGGAAATGTTTTTTTTTTGTTTTGTTTGTTTCCATCTTGTTCACTTTCTATCACTTTAACATTTTGAATAATACATGGTAGTGATGTGGAATGTATGTATAATAATATAATATATACTAGTTTAGTTTAGTTTATATTTTGTAAGTAGGAGTTCGTAATGACAGTAAAATGTCAAACCAACCATAATGATTGTTACAAAATTCTTTTTATAATGAAAATTTAGTAATATATATATATAAACATACCGAAGTTATTAAAACAAACTTTAAAAAGGTTTCTTATCAATAATTCATCGCATTGACCAGATCGTATGTGTTGGTACATAGTATTGGTATGTGTTTATAATCATGTTATTACTGTAATAATAATCATATACTGTATTAAAAAATATAAATACCATTCTATATTAACACCTTCAGCCTGTGATTGTTTCACAATCAATACAAATATAAAATGTATTACGTAATAAATAGAATTACTTTTGAAAGTATTTCTAAGGCAACATACACTGTATATCTACTTATACATATATAGTACTTATATGTATATAAAAGTACTAGTAGTTATAAATGTAATTTAAGTTATAATTATCAGATGGATTTTAATGCATCTTTAACATTTTTTCGGAGGTTTTAAGAGTTTTTTTTGGGGGAGGGGGGGGGAGTTGTTTGTTTCCGAAATAGTTCTCACGTACCTCCTGGATATCCAACTAAACGAACAACATCAGTCCTCAGCATAGCCTATTTGTACTGGGCCGCGCAACACAGAATGGCTGAATAGCCCAAGTCATGGCTTAGAAAAAAAAAAACAAGAAAAAAATAAATTTTTGAGGAGTTTTGGAAGAGGTTGGGGTTATGATTTTCTCTAATGTATTATTTTAGATTATT
This sequence comes from Triatoma infestans, assembly GCA_011037195.1. Lineage (NCBI taxonomy): Eukaryota > Metazoa > Arthropoda > Insecta > Hemiptera > Reduviidae > Triatoma > Triatoma infestans. The sequence continues at coordinate 95,259 of JAAEAF010006771.1, forward strand.
TTATGATTCTATTATCTATATATTATTATCTATATTATTATTATTATTTTTCTATGGGGAAGGACGAAACCCTATGCTATCCAAAGCTCCACCGGACCCATGTAGCTACCCCAAGAAAACACAACAAGCCGGGTCTAGAACAAATATCCAGACCAGGGTCTAATCCATCTAAGATTCACCGCACTCCGAACAAATCGGACAATAATCTTAAGCAAAAATAGCCTAAGCTCTTCCACAGACATCCGGCTCCAACCAAAGTTCCTGAACCTAATTTCCCCACAACCCAGGCAATCTATCATAAGATGGATAGATGTTTCCTCCTTTGTCTCACAGACTCTACAAAATGGATCCGGCATAAGCCCCATTACATAGAGATGTTCCCTCTTAAACCACAATGTACAGTAAGGGATGCCTGAGAAAGCACCGTGAAAGATATAGCAATGTCTCGCTAATAACCCTGTCCGGACCTCCGATGAGCATTTTGGACTGCCGACAACCAATTGTGCTCATCCATAAAGGATGAATGCTATGAAGCTGTCCATGACTGGAAGCCTGACAGACATGTGCAAAATAACACGCCAACAGGTCATAGTAATATTTATATACAAATGTATGCTGATTTAATCTAATCTGTTACTTGTAGAATTTGAAGAAACAGTAATTGTTTTTATAAGTATCTTGTAATTTAAAATCATGGCAATACGCCAATTGAGGCCAATCTATTTTCAATGTACAAATCTATTAATGTATATACATATTTGTATACTATTGTTTGCCAGTGAATTTAATTTAGGGTTCAAAATCTATATAAAAACCAAAATTTCTGGGACAAATCCAGATTTTTTTTTCTCTTCTTAAATATTATTTAAATATGGTAAATTGTTTTGACAAATAAATATCCAAACCGTACGCTATCTAAAGCCTCACTGGGCCCCATATAGCTACCCCAAGAAAAACAACAACAAATCAGATCTCCAGACCCGGGTCTAATCCATCTATGATTCACCGCATTCCGAACAAATCGGATAAATAACCTTAAGGAGAAATGCCCTAAGCTCTTCCACAGACATGCTGTTCTGGCCAAAGGTCCTGAACCTAATTTCCTCACAACCTATGCAATCTGTCGGATTGGGTGTTTCGTCCTGGACTCTACAAAATGGATTCGGCATAAGCCCCATTACGTAGAGATGTCTCCTTAAACGGCAATGTCCAGTAAATGAGCCAACCAGGCGCCTGAGAGAGCTTCATGAAAGACACCAGAATTAAATAACAAATTGTCCAAATTGCTAGTTTGAAGAAAATTGGCTGACAGGAAGCGTGCGTGATTTTAGTGAACAGTTTTTTCAGTTTTCGATACGATATACTTGATAAACTGGCCGAGTTTCATTGTGTTTGGAATACTAACAACTACACATATAGAGACGTATGACTTATGTTTCAAAAGTTTCCCAAGAAATTGACTTTTGAGGGGTTCTAGGTGAGTTGGAAGGTTATGCTCCATCAAAAAAATATTGAAGATTACTAAATATTTAGTAAAATGTAAAAATTATAAGTTTGTTAATTATAATAATGTAAATTATAATGAGAGAAAGTCGTATGGACCAGTATTTTGCTTTCCTTCTACAGCTGGTAGGAGGAAGTATACGGATTGGGCCAAATTTTTTAAATGAAGTTTTCACCGGAAGTACATGTTATGAGGAACCTGGAGCGTAAAAATGTTTTTAATCAATGGTCTGTATGTGTGTGTGAGTGTCCCAAGAAAAAAAAACAAAAAAAAAAAAAATCTGATGTAAAACACTCACAAAACTTTCTCTTACTCCAGTTCTCAAAATTATAATTGACAAATTTTATAGTTTGTGTATCAAATTTAATGAAATTCGTCGAAAAAAGTGTTGAGTAAAAGCGGCACTTCCGGTTTACTAATTTTCTTGAAACTCGGAATTTTGACGAATCTATTTATTTCTAATTACTTTTGTTTGGATGATATTATAATTGTACAATCAACTGTGATAGCACTTTAGAGAAAAAACATAACCTCACCCTTCCTCCAAAAGTACCCTCAAATGAATTTTCCCAGAGAAATGTTTCAAATAAAAGTTGTAGATCTTTGTATTTTTAGATTATATAAGAAGTTTCAAGTAAAATCTTCGGAGACATTTTTGAAAAAATCGCAAAAAAAAAAGTGAAAAAAATCATTTAGTAAAGTAATGGTAAAGTAAACGCACTTCCGGTTGTCCGATTTTTTTGAAACTCGGAATTTCAACAACATATTTCATTCTAATTAACATTATTTAGATGACAGAATTGTTTAATAAACTGAAATAGCCCTTTAGATAAAAACCTAACCCCACCCCACTCCCATAAGTGCCCTTTAATGAATTTTCCCAGAGAAACGTTTTAATTAAAAGTTGTAGCTCTTTGTATGTGTAGTTGATATATCAAGTTTAAAGAAAATGGTCGGAGCCATTTTTGAGAAAAACTCAAAAAAGTAAAAAAACCAATTGATATAAAGTAGTACTTCTGGTTGAGGAATTTTGACAGATAAACTACTGTCACATCCCATGGTGACAGATAACCCCACCCTCCCCTAAAAGCGCCCTTAAATGAATTTTCCCAGAGAAATGTTTCAAATAAAATTTGTAGCTGTTTGTATGTGTAGTTGATATATCAAGTTTGAAGAAAATCGTCGTACTTATTTTTGAGAAAAACGCAAAAAAAGTGAGGAAAAAAAAACTGGTAAAGTGGTACTTCCGGTTAAGGAATTTTGACAAATAACGTACAGTCATATCCCCATGGTGATACCTAAACGGAATATCAAGTTTCAAGTTTCTACGATTTTTCGTTTTTCAGCTATCCTGTTCACACATACATACATACACACAGACCATTTGCTAAAAACCACATTTTTGGACTCAGGGGACCTCAAAACGGATATTTCCGGTGAAAACTCGAAAATTTGACACGATTACAATACTTCCTCTTACTAGGTGTAAGAGAAAGTAAAAAAAAAAAAAAAAAAAAAAAAAAAATTGATTTTAATTAGTTCTGTGAAAAATCATGACGTTAAATTTCAAAATTATCGCATTCCGTTAAATCATTTTATAAAAGATAATCGAACAAATTTAGAACAATAGAAAGGATCATTTTTTTTTTTTTTTTTTTCTATTTTCTATAAAATATGTTTAAAATAAATTATTAATAAATATTGCTATAAATTTTTATAGACAAAGTTTATTTTAAATTTTTGAAAATTTTACATGAGACTCTCACGTGAGATTACTTCGGAATTTGTTTCTCGCTCTATTTATAAAAATTTCCCAAATAACAGAGGTAAATCCAATGACGTTGTTGTTATATATATTGCTATATTGTTTGTTGTCTGTCACCTCTTTTATTGCTTCATTAAGATATAATTAGTAACATCCAATTATATTCTATCTTTCCTAATAATATACAGATATTAAAAAAAATAAAAATAAAAAAATAAATTGAAAACTTTTTTATATAAAACGGAAATATATAAATTCATTGAAATGTGTGTTGAATAAATTTGAAATAATGATTATGTTAATTTAAATATACAAATTATGTATATCTCATTCAAATAGAAACAGTGAAAGTTGATGTTTTATTTAAAAGTGTAATAAAATACATTAGGGGACAGAAAGGGTCATTGTTAATTACTAATTGAACAAGCTCATGACCTTCCTCCCTCCTCTTCCACTCTTCATTGTTATATAATGACGATTATAATTATTTTGTTATTTATGTGTGCGCTAAATAACTTTTATTTGTTTGGTCATTTATATAAATTATAATTTTTTTTTATTTTTTATTTTTAAATTATTTATTATCGCTGATTGTAAGAAACAGCTTTTTTTACATTCTCTTATTCCTAGTAAGAGGAAGTATTATTTGTAATTGTGCCAAATTTTCGAAATCGAGTTTTCACCGGAAATATCCGATTTGAAGTCCCCTGAGTCCAAAAAAGCTGTTTTTAGCAAATGGTCTCTCTCTCTCTGTGCGTGTGTGTTATATGTGTTACTTGATATTCCGTTTAGGAGTAAGAGATAGTAAATATGATTTCGTCCAATGGTGTGTGTTTATTATGTGCATGTGCTAGTTAGTGTGAAACTAAGTCTCTGTACGAGTCTGTGTTGGCACACTGTCTGAAAAGCGCACCCTGAAGATGGGCGAACGCCCGAAACCGGTCGATGACCACAAAATGAAGCAGGCTTCCACGGAAAATGTCTCTGATTAATCTTTCCCCCTCTCCCAAGTGCCATCTATACAATATTGAGGAACATTTATTGGAAAATCCAAGTTATAAAAGAATATAAACTGTAAATAGATTATCCGAATATGCGACATGACAGTATTAAGTTTTTGACTTTTTTTGGGAATTCAAAAACTGCTTGAATTTGGATTACTCACCATATAAATATAAACCTATAACTTTTACCAAAATTTAGTTGTGTTCCGGAAGACCTGTGTTATTTAGGTTTATATTTAAAACAGCTGCGAAAAAAGCTATGCCAGACGTTGAAGACAGAGTGGGCTGTCTTATAAACAAGGATAATCCTCCACCACCTTTATAATATAAAGCAAGTTTTAACTAATCAACTGTTTAAAAATTTTGTCTACTAGAATTATTATAATTGCAGTGTAAGGCTTGTTAATGTTTCGTACACCAGATTTTTCAGAAAGTAACGAAATATTTCTTTTTTTTCTGAATATATTAAGCTAGTTAAGTTCTGTCTCGTTGTGTCAGCTGTTGTTGTAAGCATCATGGAGGACAAAATACATAATTTCAAACTACATGCTCCTCTTGCTAGCCAACATCTGGTAAACTCTCTTATTTCATGTCCTCTCTCTTATCATCAATCTTCTCTCTGCTGTGGTTCTTCCAACGATGCTGCCACCGTAATGCTATCTAAATGGCAAAAAAAAAAATATATATATATTTAAATAAATAAATTTTATTTTAAATTGCTCTTCAATATAAATTTTCTCTCCAATGAATTTATTATATAAGTAAAAAAAAAAAAAGAAAAAGTTATTGCTTAATTGGTCGTTGAAAATTTAAATAATAAATTAATGTTAAGAGTTGTTTGGTAATTTCTTTTTTCAAATGATGATTGATAAATTAATTTATATTGATGCTTCATATTATTGCATATTATTGAAGTTTTGTTTACAGCACAACTTTTCATATCTTATCTTAGTCATAAGATCTCACATACCGCGATATTTGAATTCAGATAACGTCTCCTCTCGAATTACATAGTAATCAGAAAGCAGTGTTAAGAAAAAACAAATAAATAAAATCTTAAAAAACCCTCCCGTAGTCTTCCAATTTTAACCGCCTAGGTGATTTTATTTATCCACAGGAGGAGAAGATCGTAGGATTTTAACATCTTATAGTTTATTAGGAACTTCTGTTCAGATTTACAAATCGGTGAAATTTCTTGGAGTAGTTCATGATAGTAAATTAAATTGGTCGGAACATGTTAAGACACAACATCAAAAAGCAATTATTTTCTTTTGGCAATGTCGAAGAAAGTGCAAGTAAGAATTACTCCAAAGATGTTGTTTTGGATTTATGGTGTGGTTATAAAACGGAAGTTGTTATATGTGGCTGTGGTGTGGTGGCGTTGCAATGAGATAAGGATCTGCTAAACTGCTGTTTGTGGATATTCAACTCTTGGCTTGTCTGGCAGTGACCGTTGCGTATCTGGATCACGCCAATTGCGTCTTGCTGGGAATTCCACCTCTCTTTGTAGGGGTGAAAATCCTGGCAATGAAAACCTGTTATAGGAATTAAACAGTTATGTTTCTGACAGGGAAAGCGAATATTCTACTTACTATTCGTCCGGAGATGCTTTTTAATGTTATTCCTACTCCTTCTGATAGAATGTTGAAGATTTTTGTTTTCGATCATTCTTACTGTATTAGCTTACCTTCTAGGGAAGATTGATAAGATTGGGAGCGCCTCTGTATCGGTGTTACACGCACGATTCTATGAATGAATGGTTTCGCTGTTGTCTATTTTGATACATAAGATCACTTGGCGCTTATCTCTTGATGAATGAGCCATTGTTTTCCAGACTAGGTTTATGTTAGTTTTTTGTTGTTTTTGGATGAGCGAGTACATAACACTAACTTAAAATATGAGTTAATGTAGATCTTCACTTTTAAGTTGGTACTAGAATGTTCTAGAATGCTGGAGAGCTTTCTTCTTTGAACGATGTACTTCTAATCTAGGTACCAGGTCATATAGGAATTTCTGGGAATGAGGCAGTGGATAGGTTTGCCAAATTGGGCATATCTCTCGCTTTCATTGATCCTGAGCCTGTGAATTTAGCCATATATGTGAGCATCATGCATTAAGCATCCATTCATAGATAGTTTCACAGTATTCATCTCTATCATTGACTTCAGTGGGCTAGATCGCGGTCAAACGGCATTTCCAGTTGGTGCAAGTGGATAATTTGAGAATAAGTCGATGTTTTGTATGTTTTCTGGAACTATGGAAGGAGTAAGTAATTCATTCAGTTGGAAGAACTTGATAGTATTAAACTTTATTTACCACTTCTTAATCGAGACGTAGCTCCATTCAATTACCATTTGTTTCGGTCATTACCATAGCTCACTTCCTTCATGAGGATCTGGAGTGCAAGAGCTTTTTGATTCCAATCAGTATCAGCATAGGATCCAATAGCTGGCAGAAAGATGGCTTACAATAGTCAGAACGGGCTATATTTTGAACATTAATAAAAAATTTCATAAAAGGTAATAAAAAATTGATTTTTTATTACAAAACAATAATTTTTTTTTTATACACCCAAATATATTTGCATCAGATTAAGTATACGTATTGTTGAGGGAATTTTCTATAACAAACAGAAGGATGATAGTAAAATAATAGGACGGCTACTGTGATTAGTGTATTGTGTTGTGTGAGCAACATAAAAGAGAGAAGGAAGATTTGGCGATCTAAAGAGATTACAGCTACAGCTTTAAGAGTGTTATTGTATTGTATAGAGCGAGAGTGTTGTTGTAAACCAGCCGGCTCCATCAAGTACCGCTATATGACCTGCTGCTGTGCTGCTGGTCAGTTCTTTCCTTTCTTCTTCTTCTTCCGCACAACTCCACCTTCATTCCCCTCTATATCTAATAAATCAACGTACCATAAAACTTTGTTTTTAAATTATTAAATTATCTCTTCCTTCTTTGAACTCTACTGATTATATATATATTATAATTCAATTCCTTTTATTTTATATAAAATCTGACGTGAAATATTCAGCGCTCTGTATCAGAACCAACAAAGCTTGTGAAAATTTAAATTTAAATTAACTGACTGTCTCCCCACGCCCCACCCCAATAACAATGCAAAATCAATTTTTTTTTTCCAGATAAAACGTTTGAAATAAAAGTGATTAGGCGTTTACGAATGTGTGTAGATTGTAATACGAAGTTAAGAGAAAATTGCGTAAAATTGAAGGGAAAAAACCATTTGCACCTCCGGTTTGGTTGATGGATTTTGATGTAAACCAAGGATTGTTGGCTATTTTGATATAATTTAAATCAAATATAAAGTCTACCCAGTTAGGATATCATCAGTTAGAACCAGTAACATTCTCTTCCCTGATGTAGGCAGATGACCTACCTGGTTTTAATGGCAGACTCTAAGGAGAAGCTCCAACATAACATCAATATTTGGGTAGAGGAGCTAGAAAAGAGAAATATGCAAATAAGCCTAGAGAAAAGTAAGCAGAACCGAAAAGAGACATGGTATAACGATAAAGACAAAACCACTCGAACAAGTGGGCGTCTATAAGTATTTAGGTGTTTGGATTAGCTCAGATGGCAAGATTAAAGACGAGTTGAATGCAAGGTGTGCGGCTTATGGAAGGTTGTTCCAAGCCATCAACCAAAAATTCATTAGCAAAAGAGAAAGGTCTCTAAGCGAACGAAGCTAAAGATTTTTAGTTCCATATACCTCCCAACCCTCACATATGGATGTGAATCCTGGTCCCTTACGGAAAAGCTGCGAAAGCCGTGTCTACCAAACGGCGGAAATACGTATACCTCCGCAGAGTGGAGGGTAAGACAAGAAGGAACCGAGTCAGGAACACTACTATTAGGAGTATTCTGGGTTGTGAAGCGACTGTGGAGCGAATCAGACACACCCAACTAAAATGGTTTGGGCAGAGTAAAAGCATGGAACATACAAAGCATCCTAATCGAGCCTATGAAGCCAGATGTACTGTACGAGACCAAGAGGAAGAAGAAGAATCACCTGGCTTGATAATATTACAGAATGCCCCAGGGGAAACTGGCACGACAGTAGGCAAGACTAAATCAATGGCCAGAGATAGTGACGGATGGCGACTTTTTTGCAAATCCTCTACACTGCAAGGTAGAAGAGGAAGAGAATAAGTAAGTAAGTATAAAGTCTACAGAAGTAAGAGAAAGTAAGTAGGTGGTATTTTTGCGTTTTCTATTTTTTTGGTGAGTTTTGTCTGGTGACGGTCAGTTCCCCTTTAATTGTTTGACCCTTTGGCTAGTAGTAAATTAAAGAATTCCATTGGAATCCCAAAAAAAACACTAGTCATAACCGTTCCAGCCGATGGAATTGACTTTGCTTTTTTCGGTGCAGAGCCACAGGCTTCTTTCTACCCACTGCTTGGACTGTTGTTTAGACTTAGTTGTTTAGATTGAACCCACGTTTCATCCATCTAAATAGACGTAGAAAGTAGGTTGGATTCTTCTTAAAACGGCACAAACATTGCTGTAAAAATTCGATTCCTCATTAGTTTGTGATCAACATATAACAAGTGTGGCACCCATCTTGCACAAAGCTTTCTCATATTGAGTTCTTCGTGTAAAATATGCCGTACCTTTTTTTTTTTCTGAAATGCCTACAGCCTTAGCTATCTCATACACCTTTAATCGTCGATCATCTACAATCATATTGTGTTTTATCTTTTCGATATTTTCTATGGTAGTTGCAGTTTTTTTTTTTTTGGCCGTCTTTCACGTGGATCATCTTCAATCGATGTAGGAACATATTTAAACTCAGCTGCCCATTTTTTTTTTTTATTGTTGATACGAAAGTGCAGACTCCTTATTATACACTTTCACCAACTTTGGATGAATTTTCTGTTGCCGATAAACCATCCAAAACGAAGAATTTGTCACCAAGAACACACAACACGCTTACTTTAAACAAACCCAAACTATTTGTCTGTGTACAAGTGTACCAACATAACAAAACAGTAATTTCATTTGTAGCAGTGCCATCTATAGGCTAGGCCGAAAAATTTTCACCTTGCCCACGTATTATCTATCTAAATGGAGAAAACTTCACTTGATTGATTGATTACCTTATCATTGAATAAAAAGAATATTATATTAAATAAAATGAGAGATGATATATTATGAAATTAATACATGAAAACGTTGTTGTAATATAATTGTATTAAAAAAAAAAAAAAAAAAAAAATTAAAATTAAAATAAGGGAAACTTTTCAGTGTAATGAATCAAGATGGATGTGTTGGAAAATTGAATTTTCCTCAGGCTTACTTAGATTATGATGTATAAGAATGGAATTTAATTCAGTATTTCCTTCTACTGGAAGTTATTATTTTTCTTTTAGGAAATTCTTTAAATTTTATTTTCTATTTATGGAATTTTTACTTGAAGTAATGTTTAATAAATATTTAAATTATATATATTTTATCTTTTCAGATTAAAATTTTTTATTTGCATTCATTGAGATGATTTCATTTTAGGGGATTTTTTTTATTATTTTCTCTTACTACTGGCAGCCGGCTGTACGAAGCGAGCAAAGGTCCCTATGGATATTAATATATTCACGTATAACAGTTTTCAATATAATAATTTTCTTATTTACATTATTATTTTCTTATTTTTACATTCTTCCGGAAGTATTGCGATCTTGTCTAATTTTTCTACATGAGTTTTCACCGGAAATAAATTGTAACTTTTTTTTTGCGAATTATATATATATATATATGTGGTATCCCAAGGTAAATGGATAACGACTTTTTCTCGGAAACTAAGATAGCTAGAAAAAAACTAAAAAACCCCGTTTTTTGTTAGAAAACCAAATTTAATTTGCAAATTTGTTTGGTGCTTCGAGAAGCGAGATACAGGCACCAAACTTCATTTTTTCAAATGCGGAGGGAGGTGTGGTTTTTATTTAAGAAATAAATTCCTCTATTTTTTGTAAGAAAAATTTACTTGAATGGTTTTTTTCTTTGAGAGATATTTTACAAGTTATGAATCAAAACATGATTCCTACAAGAAATTTCAAAATGATATTTTAACGGTTTTTTGATTGAATAAGAAGAAAAGTACTATTTTATTATAAATTTTACTCCTCATTAATTACAGATGTTGCTCGAACTGGCCCCCACCATTAGAGATGTATTTCTTTGGTCGTAAGGTACAATTGGCAGGAAAAAGCATGTGTATGCATCTCTAATGGTGGGGGTCAGTTCGAGCAAGATCTGTAATTAATGAGGAGTAAAATTTATAATAAAATAGTACTTTTCTTCTTATTCAATCAAAAAACCGTTATAAATATCATTTTGAAATATCTTATAGGAATCATGTTTTCATTCATAACTTGTAAAATATCGCTCAAAGAAAAAAAATCGTTGAAGTAAATTTTTCTTACAAAAAAATAGAGGAATCTATTTCTTAAATAAAAACCACACCTCCCCATTTGAAAAAAATGAAGTTGGTGACTGTATCTCGCGTCTGGAACCACCAAAACAAATTTGCAAATTAAATTTGGATTTCTAACAAAAAAAAACTATGGGGACACGTACTTTTTAGTTTTTTTCTAGCTATCTTAGTTTCCGAGAAAAAGTCGTTATCCCCATATACGTACATACAGGGTGTCCCATTTTATAAGGGCCACTTTTGAAATAACTCTTAAACGAAGAAAGATATTAAAAAAGTGAACATAACGTTTGTTGAAATATATGCGATCTAGTTTATGATGGTGTTAATGTTATTTGATTTTATTGCCGTCTTACACCTGAAAACGGTGATTGAAAGTTACGCTTTTTTTTGACCCCCCACTTTTTACTACTGTATTGAAAACTACTTAAAAAAAAAAAAAAAAAAAAAATGAAGAATAATGCCGTTAACTTCATTTCAATATTTCAAACCGTTGCCGAGATATTCAATCATAAACAATTAAATTTTCGTGGTTTTTTCTTCATAAATTTCTAATAAATAAGAGAGTTCAAATGCTGCCAACACTTAAAACTTATTTTAGAACAATAAGGTACTTAAAAATCAGGTAAAACATCATTAAAACAAAAACAATATTCCACTTTGTTTACAAAAAATCTATTTAAAAAAAAAAGAAAAAATCTATTTATTCAATATGACCTCCTCGGCTTAACCGGCACAAACGCAATCTCTGCCCAACAGATGAAGATGCTAATCATATAATATCTGCCGGAATTGCTAAGCAGGTTTGGATTTAGTCTTCTCTAAGTGTTTTCTGGAGTTGTTAAGTTCCCAGACATAAATTTTTTTCTTTGAGATATATCCCCAAAGAAAAAAATCAAGCGGGATTAAATCTGGCGATCTGGAAGGCCAGCTTACCGGTGCCTGTCTCCTGATCCAGCGGCTACTGAACATCTCATTCACTTTTCTCTTTCGCCAGATCCGTTTAGGTACTATCATCGCATATGACACGGAAGATTTCGGACAAAATCCACTTAAACTAGAAGTGCGACTTTACTGAATGTTTTTTTTTTTTAATGTTTTTTTAAATGATTTTTTTGAAAACAACTTTCAGCCATTTTCTTTGAATTTCAAATACCGTCTACACCCTATTTCCGGTATTGATATCTATTTGATATCTATTTCCGGAAAAATTCATTTTAGGATGTTCTGAGGAATCTATGTCCATTATATTTCATATGTTATCTAAGTTTAGCTTGTTATGTTTTGGCGCTATTCTCTGGATCATAATGTAAACATATTCAATTTCCACCTGTGCCATCTGTGTGTGTAAAACCAATATATAAACTACCGAACTATATTTGTTATTGGCATTCAGAGAAAATACTGTGAGTGTTTCGCGCCAGATTTTTTTTTATTTTATTTTGTAAAATATTTTTGTGTATAATCAATTTTTACTTTCTCTTACTCCTAGTAAAAGGAAGTATTGTAATCGTGTGAAATTGTCGATATCGAGTTTTCACTGGAAATATCCGTTTTGAGGTCCCTTGAGTCCAAATAAAGTGGTTTTTAGCAAATGGTCTGTGTGTCTGTGTGAATGTATGTGAACAGCAGTGTTCAAAAACGAAACACCGTAGAAGGTTGAAACTTGATATTACGGTTAGGTATCACCATGATGGGATCTGACGGTGTGTTATCTGTCAAAATTCCTTGACCGGAAGTGCCACTTTACTAGTTTTTTTTTTTTTTTTACGTTTTTACGATTTTCCCAAAAATGGCTCCGACGATTTTCTTTAAACTTGGTTTATCAATTACACATACAAAGAGCTACAACTTTTATTTGAAACATTTCTCCGGAAAAATTCATTTAAGGGCACCTTCTGGGGGAGGGGTGGGGTTAGGTTTTTCATCTTAACTGCTATTTCAGTTTATTAGACAATTCTGTAACCGGAAATGCGTTTATTTTAACACTTTACTAAATGATTTTTTTTTTTCACTTTTTCGCGATTTTCTCAAAATGGCTCCCACGATTTTCTTGAAACGTATATAAACTAAACATACAAAGATCTACAACTTTTATTTAAAACATTTCTCTGGGAAAATTCATTTAAGGGGGCACTTTTTGGTGAGGGGTGGGGTTATGTTTTTGTCTAAAGTGCTATCACAGTTGATTATACAATTCTATCATCCAAACAAAATTAATTCGAAATAAATAGATGGCGAAAATTCCGTTTTGAAGAAAATTAGTAAACCGGAAGTTTTTTAGTTTTCGACAAATTTCGTTATATTTAGTACACAAACTATAACATTTGTCAATTATAATTTTGAGAACAGGAGTATGAGAAAGTTGTGTGAGTGTTTCCACACCAGATTTTTTTTTTTTTTTTTGGTCGATCTATTTGAAGGATTGTTGTCATCTATTTGTCATTCATCAGTCAGAAACTTTTTTACCGCGTGTGTTTGGTGTAGAAATAAACAGTTACACCTTTTTTTTTTAAACTTAGATTTATTATGTCTTACACAAGCAATTGGTTACTCAGCTTGATTCAACTGTAAGCTATATAATATACGGTAACTATGCAGCGGTAAGAGATAATCAACATTTCATCCTAACTGCACTAGGTGACACTTCAATGAATTCTGTTCATTCCTGAACAATAGATCAACGAGTTTTTTTTTTGTTTTTTTGTTTTTTTTGAAGCCCTGCTTCGCTTGGTTGGACAGCAATGATTTCTTTCATAGTACAATCTTCAAACAGTTGGTGGTTATTTTTCAATTTCAAGTAAAATTAGGTTGATCTTGACTGTAGCTAAAAATTTTTACTTGACTTTGTTTACTTTTGCTGTATCATTGGGATTTCATGGTTGATTTTTATTTAATCCAATAATAATAATAATAATACTCGGCGAGTGGCTCAAAGTGTGGTACACAGAGCGGGTTGCCTCAATTAGTTAGTATTGCCATTATCAAAGTGTTATACAAAGGCTATTTTATTTGGCTAAAATTTTGCTAGAAACAAACCATCTACAGGATTAAAATGACCTGAAAAGTGTCTTAAATTTTTTTTTTTTTTAATTTTTTATGAAAAATTATAAATTCCTTTTTACGTTCTCTAAAAAAATCTTGTATGAAATAATCACTCGGATTTTCACTGAAACCTGTTAGTACAATTATTATTATTGTAATGATGTATAAAATGATAAATTTTCTTTATTTGTAATGGTTAATAAAACGTAAATGAACCTTAAAAGCAGCCAATCTTTATTGTTATAATCCTCCTTACAATTCCCAACATTTCTGCACTCCACGTGCCATTTTCATAGGGAATAATCTATTTGTTGTTATAACATTAGTGAAATTACAATTAAATTTTATTACATATAATTTTTTTTTTTTTTTTGTACAAACTTTATACTGTATCACATATTTTAATATTGTCCGAAAATAATCACCTTTGATTTTACCAACCTTATTTTTCGTTTTATTTGACATACTGAGGCTTCGTTCTAATTTTATAAGTGCCAATCATATATTGTTGTCAAAACACTGAACTAATTGCATATAACAATATTTCACATTTAACGCCACAAAATTCTGCACAACTCTCTAGAATAATTTTTTTTTTTTTTTCGATAAATATTACAAATAATAGTGTAACAGGAACCAAAGAGAAGCTCAGCAACCACCAAATAGAGTAGAGAGAAGAGAAACGAACCCAATCACTCTCTCGGACTGTAGTGGGAGAAGCTGTATAAATATAGCGACGGACAGTCCATAAGAACACAGTTGAATTCAGTTCAATACATCCAATTACTACGTGTCATTTTCATACCACTCTACGTTAAAACATTTCTCTATTATAAAGTCCAGGCAGTCTGTATCACTTAATTAATATATTAGTTAACCAGTGTTAACCAAGTCTTCTTCATATATCATCAACCAGACCTAAATTCTCTCCACCTAACACCATCCATTATAGTCTTCAATTTTATATCAATTAGAGAATCTAAACAATGAAATGACTTTTTTTTTGGAGGAATCGTATACTTCCGCTCACCCAAAACTTTTTTAAATGAAAAAAAAGGCCCCAGTAAAAGTGATAGGTCTCTGTATTCCATAGTTCTGTATAACAAATCAATGAACTCCGTCGGTATATTTATGAATAAAATCGTAGAAAACTGAAATAACTTCGATAAAAACGTTATTCCGGCCAACTGATTTTCTTCAAACTCACAATGTTGACAAATATATTTAATTAATATTATTTAGATAATACAATAATTGTACAATAAACTAAAATTGCACTTGAATAAACACAAGTTGAAAATGAATGTTACAAAATGAAAGTTGTAGGTCTAGTAAGTGTAGTCAATGTAACCAGCAAGAGAGAGAACACAATCCCGACCGAGTGAAAAAAGACTCTCTCTGGTACTCTCTCACTTAAACAGGCTAGAGTGGGGAAAACCTGTATATAAGCCAGTGAGAGATCTAGACATCAATCTATCAGATTCAACCATACATCGAATCGTGTCATATTTCTACTCTACTAACCCTTTTATTCTATAAAAATCATTACAAGTCCAGTGCAGTTTGTGTAAGCTTATAGCTATATTATAACAGTGTCTTCATATTTCGTCTAATTAATCTAACCTAACTTCTCTCCTCATCAGCTCCATTATATGAGGAGAGAAATTGGGATTGATTAATTAGACGAGATATAAAGACACTGTTATAATATAGCTATAAGCTTACACAAACTGCACTGGACTTGTAATGATTTTTAGTAGAGTAGAGATAAGACACGATGATATGACACGATGCGATGTATGGTTGAATCTGATAGATAGATCCATATTTAGGTCTCTCACTCGCTTATATACAGGTTCTCCCACTCTAGCCTGCTTAAGTCACAGAGTACCAGAGAGAGTCTGTTTTCACTCGGTCGGGCTTGTGTTCTCTCTCTTGCTGTTACATCGATATATAACTTTTAAAGATTATATTGTAACTGGGAGGTCCCCAAGTTCGGGTTTCTATTATAACTGCTAAATATGTATTAGTTTAAAAAAAAATGTTCACGGTAAAGTATGTGCTTCCACTTCCGTTCACGGCACCAAATTTGCTATTACTTTACTTTTTTATTTATAAAATATAATTTGTTTATCATTAAAAATAAAATTATTTTAATAGTTTTATACGTCAGTTTTATCACTTTATAGCTTCAGTTTATTATTATTTAGATATCTAAATTACGAATCATAATAATATTATTTGTTGATTATAATTGATTTATTACAACAATATTTCAGTTCGTAGAAAGTGTAAAAAAACTATATCGTAAAGGATACAAATATTTTATAAATTACATTAATTTCAGTAACCAATAATAAAAATAATAATAACATTAATAATGTCAAAATAAGATATATTTTTAATGACATGCAATCATTTGTAATGATTGAAAGGTAGCATTTATTATGATTATACTGAAATAATTCATACACTAGAATGTATGATTGTATAATATTTATATAATATAATATATATGTATGTTTTATATATATAAGTCACCGTGTGTATGTGATTTTAAAGCTTTTTATATCTAATTTATATATATATAATATTGCGTGTCTGATCAACATTTGCTAAAAAAAAAGGGTTTATGCAATTTGTTTTTTTGGGAGGCTGCACATTTTTCCCTATGACCTAATTTGATCTGCCTTAATACTTTGTGTTTAGTTCACTCCATTGCCACTTAAGATCGGGAAAATTTTGGGGAAAAAATGAAACAAAATTTTAGATAAGACTTTTAAATTTCTACATAGTTCTACTACGAGGGTCATTCAATAAATAAGGAGACAAATCGCTTTAGCTTACAAACGATTTATTCAATCAATAGAAAACTTTGGGTACTTTTTTCAACATATTACCCAGCAACATTTATGCACTTGTCCCATCGTTCTTCTAATTTTCGTCTGGTCTAAAATGTTATCCACGTAGAGCCTCTTTAAGGGGTCCAAACAAATGGAAGTCCGATGGGATGAGGTCGGGGCTATAGGGAGGATACGGAAGGATCTCCCACCCCATTTTCTTTGTAGGCGTACGTAAGTTGTCTAGGAAACCCATCCCGCACAAGTTTTCTTGTACTACTACAGATTATTCTGAATAATGTTATGGACAGTTCCAACACTCGCGTACACTTCTTCTCAGCTATCAGTTCAACAGTAATACGCCTATTGTTCTGAATTAACGTGTTAATGCGAGATTTGTGGGAGGAAGTTGCTAACTAATTTCAACCGGTCGACCACTTCGTTGCTTGTCACACACACACACACACACTTACACGGCCACTTTTAAACTGTTCTATCGTCTAATTGGAATTAAATATTTTGTCCAAAATTCTGAGTTTAAAAATAACTTCATATGCTGGAAATAACTTAGCTTCTTAGAATAAACTAGCCGGAAATAACTCGTATGACCGGAAGTGCGTATTTACTAAACTGTTTTTTTTGTCTAGTTTTCTGTGATTTTCACCATAAAAACAACATGGAATTTCATAAATTTTTTTATACTAACTATAAATATAGGGACATCACTTTTATTTGAAACTTTTATCCCAGAAAGTTCGTTGTAGGAGGAGTTTTGGGAGGGGGTTAAAGTTAAACTTTCCTCAAAAAAAGTGGTTTTATATTAAGTTTTTAGATTCACCCATTGATATAAGATTAATGAATGTTTCACACCAGATTTTTTTTTTTTTTTTTTTTTAAACACCATAATTTTAATTACTTTAATTTTTGTTTGTTACAGGTATGTTGGCTCATATTCACTTTTTCTTATTATTAGGCTTTATTAAGTGAGTACAAATTTAGTTATTTTAATTTTTTATTATTACCTTCATTGTATGATTTGATTTTGAGAGAAAGGATTTCTAAAGGGCAAAATTTCGATTTCATAAAGTTTGATGAAGGTTTCACAATAGGATTGTTGACGATATAAGGTTCTTGAGCAAATTAATAAATATGTTTAGACGAATACTGGTAGAACGTTTCAGGATAAAACAGTCAATTTTTACTGATGGATTCCTAGATCAGAAGATGAAAAAAATTTTTTTTGGGTGTATATCTGAAATGTTTGCTTACAAGTAAACGTTAAAATCATTTTAATAATCCATTCTTTCATTTATTTAATAATAATGTTATTAAAGTTATATTTTTTTATTTTAAAAAGATATTTAAAGGAAAATCTGATTATAAAGAGGCCAGGGCTGGGAGGTAGTTTTTTTTTTTATTGTCTGTGGGCAGAGACCAAGCCCTATACCAGTGATGGCGAACCTTTTGAGTTCGGTGTGTCAAAATTTTGATAAATAGAAACATAATTCTCGTGGCGTGTCACTCATCAAGTTAATTATTTGTTTAATGCCATTTAAAATACAAAATCCAAAATTATGAAACCAATAGTTTAGAGACTTGTCTTATATATTTCATTGACACTTAACATACAAAATCAAGTAATATATATATAAAATATAATTGAACAAAAACAGAAAAACAATATAAATTTATACAATTAGAAAATAAATATATATGAAAAATTAGTGACTTTTTTGGTGTGGTGGTTGGTTCCGCAGAGCTGGAAAGCATCAGAGACATTTTCCGTGGTAGCCTGCTTCATTTTGTGGTCATCGACCGGTTTCGGGCGTTCGCCCATCTTCAGGATGCGTTTTTCAGACAGTGCGACAACACAGACTTGTACAGAGCAAACTTGAGTGTGAAAACTAAGTTTGCTCTGTGCATGTCGGTGTTGTCACACTGTCTGAAAAACGCATCCTGTAGATGGGCGAACGCCCGAAACCGGTCGATGACTAAAAAATGAAGCAGGCTACCGTGGAAAATGTCTCTGATGACTTTTTTTTGGTGCTGAAGTTTGTCTGCTAAATCTTCTATTTCGGGTTTATACTTGGTACATTTCAAGGCCAAGCAAGCGCCACTGACTTCATCTGTTAACCGATTCCGTTTGTTTGTCTTAATATTATTTAATGCTGAGAACAATGTCTCACAAAAATATGTGGATGAAAAAATTGTTAGCAAAACAACTAAAGGAGATCTCGAGGAGCGGTCAATAAAATGTACACTTTTTTTTTTAAATCTTTTCCAACGTTTCGACAAATTTATTGTCTTTTTCAGGGATAAAATTAAAAAAAATGTTAATCGGTATTTATAATTTCCATGAAACAAACTAAACACAAAATATGTAGTAAATAGAGAGAGTTGCTAACTATATGAGCTACATTATCAGAAAAAAAAAGATTTTTTGGAATTATGAAATTTTTTATCTTTGAAGATGCGTGTCACCAAAAATGAGCTCGCGTGTCAGTAGTGACACGCGTGTCATAGATTCGCCATCACTTCCCTATACTATTATCCAAAGCCCTTCTAGGCCCATATAGCTCCCCCAAAGTTCGGAGCCTTCTCAGTGCACTGCCGGCCTCCGGACAGTGTTTTCTGAACACTGCCTGTCACCGGACAGTGAGCTGTAAGAGGCTCCTAGGAAGAAAAAAAATCTAAGGGCAGCAGCTGAACTCGAACCCGGGACCTCTGCATTGCTAGTCCAGCGCGCTACCACTGAGCTAATCCCTTCCTTCCTTTAGGCGGTAGTTAATTGTAAAAGTAGTTAACTATATTTTTATAATAATTACTAGTTAAATAATTGCAACTAACAATTAGAAAATATAGTTTGGTAGTTGGTACACTTATGTTTGGAATGTAAAATTATTATTAGTTTCATATATAGTTAGATACGCAATGCTCGGAATAATCCATCGTCAAAATAAAGCTATCAATCAATTTGTGTAAAGAGATGACTTATAACTAAATGTTTATAAAACGGCACCATATTGTTTGATTCAATCAGTAATTCATTAATTAAATTATTAAGTTATTAATCATAGATGGTGGTATTTTGTTCACACCATTTGTTTAATATAATTTTTTCATATTCTGCGAATATCTTAAAATATTCATTTTTGTTGAAAAACTTAACTTCTTAAATTTGACACGATCTTACATTAGTAAGAGAAAATATAAAAAAAAAGTAGGGAACGTTGCTTTTTTTTTTTTTTTTTTTTTTAAAATACTTCAATGCCGAAATAACTTACTTCTTAGAATACACCCTACCAGGAAATAACTCGTATGACCCGGAAGTGCCTATTTACTAAACTGTTTTGATTTTTTTTTTTTTTTTTTTTTTTTTTTTTTTGAAAAAGCTCATTATTAAAGTTTTTCATTAATTTTTCATAAAATGATTTTCTTTACAAACAAAACTGGCACCGATTGGCCTAATTTGGATGCCTAAACTTAGTAAAACTTAATAAAATTATATTGTTATAAGGATCCTGTGTTTTTATATTATTTTATTTTTTTTTTATATATAAAATATCATTTATGTAATCTTAATTTTGAAAATATGATTCGTACAAAATGACCATAGTATTGAACGTCAGTAGATGTAGTTAAAATAGTAGATAAAATTGTTAAATCGCTGAACTGAAATATCATTTTCCTTACTATTAGAAATTAGAAAGGTTATTTTAAACATAGCCCAATATATATATATATGGGGCGATTGACCTAGTAGATAGGCTATCACACTGAAACCCAAACCTTTTTAAGTTTTGTCAATTGTTGTGATGGATAGTGGTTCGATCAGGTTGGAAAGTCATCCCTCATTGAACAGAGATGAAGATTGATTGTAAACTTTGGACAAGATTAATGGCGCCAAGATTAAAATGTACTTGCTGTGCAAGGTTGAAAAAGTAATTCCTAGTAGAGCTGACTTCTCAATGTGGGGACCCCTATGTCGAAAAGTAGAGCTGCGAACAAATGAGATATAATAAAATTAAAATTTCTTAGATTCCATTAAATGATTAAAAAAAAAAAAATATTATGAAAACAGAAACAAAAATTTACGATCTATTAAGCATTACTATTAGGTAATTCTATATTAAATAGGCATTTTTACTTTCTGAGATCACTGAAGAATTAGATGGAAAGTTGTGATCATGTCAAAGTTTCAATATGGAGTTTTCACCGGAAAAACACGTTTTGAGGTCCCCTGAAATTAAAAAAGTGCTTATGTGAACAACATAGCTCATATAAGAGCATAGCTCACTCAGAAAGTTCATACTTAACATTCCGTTTGGGTATCAGCAAGGATACGATTTACCTGTCACAATTTCCCAACCGGAATACCACGTCACAATGTTACTGAATTAATTTTTGAGTTTTTTTTTTGCGATTTTCAATTTATTATATATGTATTCTTAAGCCATGACTTCGGCTATTTAGCTATTCTATGTCGCGCGGTCTAGTATGAAAAGGCTCTGCCTAAAGTCAATCCAAGTTGTTAATAATCTTTTGTAGGTACAAGTTCTTATGAACAGTTCTGAGAAATAAAACCTATTGAAAAATTGACTACCCGCATATTTATAACCTTCCTGAATCCCACCGTCTCTACTGAGTTACACAAGGAGCCAGCCCTTGGATACCGCACCACCTAAATGTAATAAAATCGTGTAATCTTTAAGTTCTTGTTTGACCCCTGAAATCCAGGATTTAGTATAGGCTAGGATCCGTCCAGTATATCGTAAAAGATCACGCTTCATGTGGCATCTCTCCTTATTCTTTCCTACTCCAAAGCTCTTTTCCTTCCGTGGATCGATTTACCAACAGGGGTGTTATCTATTGGATTTCCTAGTGACATCACAACGTTCTTCCAATCAAAAGAAAACCCTATCATAATTTCACCTCCACCTCCTTAGCTACAGGTACGATATCTTTTGATATTCATCCGTGGATTGGGGGTGTTAAAATTTCTTACTTTTTTTTTATCCAATTTTATCCCTCCATAGGCGAGGAGATGAATCTGACTGGTATTAACAAGTCAGTGGCAAGTACCACTGCCTTGAACTGCTTTTGAAACTATTAAAAAATGGCTAATGAGATAAAGCAATCTTTCCAGGAGCATTGTAGTGGGAATGAGGCACTCCAGATTAGTCGTGAATGGCTTATACTCACGCCCATTGAACCTTTATTTGGGGAGAAGGGAGAGGAAAGTGAGCTAAGGAGGAGATCTGATGGAATGAGTCGACTTCCTTATGAAAACATTACCACAAAATGGACTCTTAGCAAATCCTCTTTGTAAGAATTTTGACGCTATATTTTTTGTGCCAAAAACTTGGAATCGAAGATACCTCTCCACATCAAGGCTATCCTGACCCTCCACCTAGTGTGAACCGGCCCCGTTCTTTCTGCTTCTTTCCAAATCCCAAGCTAGTTTCTTTCCTCTGATGGATCCAAATTATCCACCGGGTGAGTTCTTTTCTTGAATTATTTGGGAAATCTCCACCATTTCCTGAGAGAATGTAAACAAAAATCATCATTTTTCCATCGCACCTGTGAGTGGTAATCTTTTGTAGTCTTCGACGGTGGATTTAGTGTAGGTGTTACTTATAACTCTCTACTTTTTGTTGACTTCCCATCCTTGTTGTTCTATCTGTAAGCGAGATGGCCGATGTGCTCTGTCACCTTATTTATAAGTTGAAGGACTGATGTATTCGGGAAGAATGCATAATGGCTCCAAGAAGCCTAAAGGCATCAACCTCATTTCGGAGCCCTCGAGATCTACAATAGAATACAATAGAAAGTTCTTGAATTCATTTGGATGGGTTGTATCACTGAACATTACAGTGATATATATGTGGTATTGATAATGTGAATGAAATTATTGTGTAAAAGTGATTATGTTATTGACTATCTATCAAATCTATAATATATCTATCAGCCCAAAGCTATTTTCCACATATTTAAATCATGTTGATTGTTGAAGGACAAAAGCATTAAAGGTATGTCCGCACTGGTGCAACTTATCTTTCAACAGAGGCATGCGTCGTATCGCACGGTGTGATGAATGAAAGGCATGCGTTATTGCATGCCTCATTGAAGTTGAATAGGCATTTGTTTTCATGACGCAACCAAC
>JAAEAF010006772.1:0-63500 GCA_011037195.1 Triatoma infestans
GTTCTATCCATTTCTAATATTCTACACAACCATCTAATAGATAATTTTGCTACTTGTACTTTCAAATTACAAATTCCACAAATACAGTTCTAGCTAGGTGTATTGACAGGTCACGCTTGGATCCAATTTGAGTCAGTCATTTACACAAAACAGGTAGAACGACTGGATCTTTGTGTTAGAATTATGACGTTGAAGGAGTCAAGGTAACTGTGTACCACTCCTAGGTAACCTAGGTTAATGTCACGGTTTCGCATTTTTTGGAGGACAAGACTTCAAGGGAATGCTTGGAAGAGTTGTAGTTCAGGGATATCTTAAGATTGATGTCAAACTGGTAGATTGCTGGCGAGGCTTTCTTAGGGGTAGGAGTTTTTCTTTTACTACAGGGATAAAAGCCCTATTGGCTTAGGGTTCTGCGCTCGGGCACCCATTATTAATAATTATAAAATTCGAATTTTACTCATTTGACCTATAATAAATTTAGGTAATCTCTCCTCTCGAATACTTCCGGACAATTCCTTCCGTCGTCTAAAACGTCAGTAGCCTCGAGATCTTCTTTCTACAAGTGACAGTGAGTGATTTGGAGTGCTACCACTAGGTAGCTCCTCCACTTATCTAGTGAATTTTTTTTGTTATTTTATTTATGTATTTCTCATTATTATTTGAGTTCAATGTCATCAGATTTGCTTGTACGCACTAGCGCTTTGTAAATGAGTAAAAAGAGAGAGAACAAAATTCAGAGGTGGTGGGGGAGGAAGACAAGTACCTTCCCATTGTAGTCGGGAATAACACTGAACCAAACTCATATAACATTTGAAATTTAACGCCATAAATTCCATAGAAGTATTAAAGGCAATTTTTTCTATTTTTTGAAAAAATACTTTTTCACTGCATTCCAAGTTAGAATCTTTTTCGAGAAAATTCCAAAAACCTCAAATATCTATTCTATAAGGCAGCACTTTCGGTTTGCCAACTTTTCTTCAAATTTGGAAAATTCCACTTCTAATTATAGTTTCTCATCCGGGTTTACTGTGAAAACTCAAAAACTGTCTTCCTCATATCTACTACTTAATTCTATTGTCTTACCTATCCAATAGATATTTCTCTGTCAACCAGGGAACCGCATTTTCCTCTATGTACCCTGCAGAGGCCGGTGTTCCTCAGGGCAGTATTCTCGGACCACTACTCTTCATACTTTACACTGCCGACATACCAACTCACCCTCACACAACGACTTTCACTTATGCAGACGACATCGCCATACTCTCTCCTCACTCTGACACGGGACAGTCAACGCGTACTCTGCAACAACATCTGAATTCTCTCCAATAATGGTTTGTTCACCGTATAACTAACTATATCCACAATGATCTCAATATATCTTTAATTACAGACTTAATTCCAGCTCGCTATAAAAAGTTGCATTCCCGCCTCTGTGAACATTCTAATCCTCTAATTCATCACTTCTCATCTTCATCCCTTCCTGACGACCCGACTCGACGTCTGAAGCGGCGCTGGACGCGCGACTTCCTCGACATAGGAGGTCAGTAAATAAAAGTCATATGGAGAGTGACTCCCACACGTATACACTTGTTATCATATTTACTAGTTGTAGGAGCGTTGCTTTTACAATTGTAAATTTCAAATAAATAAAAAAAAATAAAAAAATAAATTATAATTTCTTATTTATATTAATATTATATTGAAATTGGTACATTATAGGAAAGCTTAACATTATTCCTTCATTGGAAACTTCAAAAAAACAAATTTTTCCAGAATTATGTTACAAATAGTAGGAGGGTTTTTTTTTTTTTTTGGAAAAACGCGAAGACTGGAAAAAAAATCATAAAAAAGATGCACTGTCGGTTGATGAATATTGCCCAAACCTTCATGTCAGATGCGGATGGTGGTACCTAACAGGAATGCTAAGTTTGAGCTTTATGTGAATTTTAATTTTGGTCATTAGACACACACAAATACAGATAAACCCTTTTGCTAAATACAGTTTCTTTCCTTTTCAGGGGGGCAACAAAACAGGTATTTCCGGTGAAAAACACAATTCTCATAAAATTTGATAAGATCGCAATACTTACGTCATACTAAGGGGAGTAAGAGAAAGTAAGAGAAAAATGACGCACATAATTATCTTAAAAAACGAAAAATCGCTGGTCAAACTTGGTATTCGGTTTTCATATTACGGGTTCGTATATCTGACACGAACGTTTCGGGCAAAACCATCAACCGGAAGTGCATTAAATGATATTCTTAAAAAGGCTCGCTCTAATGGGTTTTCTTTAAACTTCACATACTATCTACACATATAAAAAAAAAAACAATGATTTTTATTTGCAACATTTCCCCGAGAAAATTGATTTTTTTTTTTAGAAGTTCTGGGGGAACAATAGCACCCTTGCTTTCCTTTAAAGTACCATTTCAGTTTAGTTTATCGTTCTGTCATCTGTATAATATTAAGAAGTATTGCTAGAATTCCAAATTTGAAGAAAATCGATTAATCGGAAGCGTGAATTTACTAAATAAGTTTTTTGAAATTTTCTCGATTTTTTTTTTTTTTTACTTTCTCTTATTGCTTCTAGTAAGAGGAAGTATTGTAATGTGTCAAATTTTCGATATCGAGTTTTCACCGGAAATATCCGCTTTTGAGGTCCCCTGAGTCCAAAAAAGTGGTTTTTAGCAAATGGTCTGTGTGTCTGTATGTGACCATCATAGTTCAAAAACGAAAAATCGTAGAAAGTTCAAACTTGATATTCCGTTTAGGTATCACCATGGGATCTGACAGTACGTTATCTGTCAAAATCCCACAACCGGAAGTACCACTTTACTTAATAGTTTTTTTTTTAACATTCTTGCGATTTTCTCAAAAATGGCTCCCACGATTTTTTTCAAACTTTGTATATCAACTACACATACAAAGCCCTACAACTTTTACTTAAAACATTTCATTGGAAAAATTTATTTAAGGGCACTTTGGGGGGGATTTTCCTCTAAAGTTTCCGAATTTCAAAAAAAAATCGGATGACCGGAAGTGAGTTTTTACTGAAATGTATTTTTCAGTTTTCTGGTATTTTCTCGAAAACGGCTCCAAAGATTTTTTTTTTTTAACTAGTAGTGTGAACTCTGCACGTATAAAGAGCTGAAACATTTCTCCTGGTGAAGTCATTTAAGGGGGTCTTTGGGGGAGCAGTGGAGTTATATTTTTTTTTCTAAAGTGCTAATCATAGTTGATTATACAATTCTACCATCCAAACAAAATTAATTAGAAATAAATAGATGGCCAAAATACGGAGTTTCAAGCAAGTTTGTAAACCGGAACTGCACTTTTACTGAATATTGTTTTCAGTTTTCGACCAACTCCAACGAATTTCAACAAATTTGCTGCACTAACTATAAAATTTGTCAATTACATTTTGAAAACTGGAGTAAGGGAAACTTGTGTGATTGTTTCACACCAGATTTTTTTTTTTTGGAATATTTACGAATAAATAAACATGGAATGCTAAGTGCACAGATATGTAATAGCAGAGAGAGAGAGAGACAAAATGACAGGAAACAGATGGGAGAACAGTTCATACCACTGAGTTCATACAGCCAATCACTACGTGTCAATACCCCTTTTCCACTTTACCATACTCTTATCATTTCAAGTGCAAAGTCCAGGCAGTCAGTGTCATTTATCATAATATTATAGAGTGTTAACTATATTTAGTTATTCATTTAAACCAGACCATTTCTCTCCTTCAACAACCCCATTATATATGATGTAATAGCAGAGAGAGAGAGGAGAGAGAGAAAGACAAAATGACAGGACCACTCTCTCGGACTGGTGTGGGAGAAACCACATAAATACAGCGACGGGAAACAGGTAGGAGAACAGTTCATACCACTGAGGTCACTCGCCAGTCACTACTATACGTGTCATTACCCCTTTTCCACATTACCCCATTACCATACTCTATCATTTCAAGTGTAAAGTCCAGGCAGTCAGTGTCACTTATCATAATATTATAGAGTGTTAACCGTATTTAGTTATTCATTTAAACCAGACCATTTCTCTCCTTCAACAGCTTCATTATAGGTATAAACGTATCACTTTTATTTGAAACATTTTTCGATAACAAATTTTTGAGAGGTTTTTTGTTGGAGGGGATCCCTCAATTTAAATTTAAACTGCACAAAACATTACTTTTTTACAGAGTTCGCTACAAATAAGTCTATTCAGGTACAAAGTACCTTTAACCCTAGAACACCACACTTCTTGCTTTGTACTTCATCTGACCTACTGGGGTGTCACATACCCCAATTTTAATAATATATTATCAAACTGTTATTAAAGACTATTGAAACTCTACTATAGTGATTTGCTAGGTCAGTTAGGATATAAATAAAGTAAAACATTTTAAATAATATTAATGTACTTTATTGTAAAGAAATAAAATAAATTTTTCTTCTAACTTCATCAGTACATTTTTAACTTAACTACTAATTTATATTTTCAAAAATTGATAACATATTTTATTATTACAATTTCTTATAATGAAACTAGAATATATAAATGTGTATTTACAAACAAAAAATGAATGTATAAAATGAACACAAGTACGTTTTTCTTTTGTTGATTTATGAGCTACATTCATAACACACCGCAGCTCTATGTTCATTACACATTGGCCTTTTACACTGTGAACATCTCATTTTGGTTTTTCTGTCTTTACCTCTTTGACAGAAAACGCACCTTACTTGTTTTTCTAAATATTCAATTTTTCTAGGGGTCACTTCCCCTAGTATATCCTCTATGGCAATACGAAGAGGCCGCCGAAGTGTTTCTGCTTGCAATCTGCCTATAAGGTGAGGTTCGATTAGGCTGTAACCCAAATCAAGCAAAAATGTACAGCGCTTTTTTTTTTGGTTGCATTTGGGCGAGAGTATATAGCACCATAGCATTGACACCACTTTGGTCTAGCATGCCGCAGAAGAATCGAAGAGGCCACCGTGTTATTTTCCGTGCTGTAGTGTAGATATGACACATTTGATCAAATGTGTCAGTTCCTCCCTTGTGCGAATTGTAATCCATAGTAATTTGAGGTTTTCCGGTAATGGCGTTAATTGAATCGTCATAATGAAGAGTAGAAAGGAGAAGTACTATTTTATTTGATTTTGGAGAATATGAAACCAATGTTTTATTTGACTCGAAAGCGAATAAGGACGTCCCAGATTGTTTGGGCACCAAAAATTGAGGGGGGATTTCAGCTTTATTCTTACGTAATGTTTCAACCATGGTAAGTTTATACTGTGTCAACATCGGTTCGAATAATTGTACGGGCGAGAACCAATTGTCTGTAGTCACATTTCTGTTTGTACCATGGATGATTTTCGTCAATTCTTTGACATAATGGGATGGCACAGGTTCACCTTTCGGGCAGTTCACCTTCCCGACATATGGCATTGCATTTACCATGTAAAAAGTACGGGAGTCGTTCATCATAACAATTTTGATTCCGTATTTATCTGGTTTCGAAGCCAGTATATCCGAAATGGGCATCGTCCTCTATACCCCAACAATTGCTCATCAATTGTCACGTGCTCAAAAGGGGTGTACAGTTCTTGGCAATTTTTTATGAAAATATCCCATATTTCCCTTATAGGTGCCAGCTTATGTAAAACTTTCCAC
Source organism: Triatoma infestans (assembly GCA_011037195.1). Taxonomy (NCBI): domain Eukaryota; kingdom Metazoa; phylum Arthropoda; class Insecta; order Hemiptera; family Reduviidae; genus Triatoma; species Triatoma infestans. The sequence continues at coordinate 5,684 of JAAEAF010006772.1, forward strand.
TCTAGTTGTTTTATCATCAAATCTCAAGCAGTAGGATAAAAAATAAAATCGATTCATCGACATTGTAATTTTAATCAAAGGATGACCATTATATTGGGACCAAAGCTCTTCGATATTCAGCTTTGAAGATTTATTAACAACAGCAAGGTATGATAAGCCAATAAAAGCACGAATTTCTATTTCGTTTGTTTCTTTATGGTAAGACTGATATCTGGAAATTGATGTCAATCTCCTCCTAATTTCTTGGTTTGTTTTTTCCACAATTGCAGAAATAATGTCATTACTTATTAGTAAATTCCAAGATTCTAGGGGCGTGGAAATATTTTTTGCAGCACCTTTCGCACCTGGGGTTTGGGAAACTATATTTTTTGCCTTAGCTCTGCCTCTCTTTGACGGAACATCAGTACACCATTTGTACTGATTTCTTCCTCGCAATATAGATGACTTACATAATTTTTGCGGAGGCTCTTCTACATCACATTCTTCTTCAGTTTCAGAGACTTCTTGTTCTGTAACACTATCTGATTCTTCGTCAGAATCTTCATCGCCAAAAAAGACATTCCCTTCTTTCTCATCTTCCTCCACTTGTAATAGGGCTTTCTGGATTTCATCCGGTGTCCAGTCACAAAATGGTTTCTTTGAAGTAGAAGCCATACCTTCTTTGCTAAAAACCAGTAAAATAACTGTAATAAATGTCACATTTAATAATAATTAAACGTTTATACTGAGTACTAAAACTTACCTCAACGCAACCTAATCTAACACATTGGGGTGTGGCAAACCCAAAAAACACACTGGGGTGAAAAGCACCCCAAAATTACTTTACTTGTACACTACAGAAATTTCAAAAAACTTCTAATGCCGAACGAATTGCGTAACGAATAAGCAGTAAATGAAGTGTATTTAGATGGTGGGGAAAAACCCTGGGAAACACAGGACAAATTCTGTAAATCACACAGAAAGATCTAGTGTGTCGTTCTAGGGTTAATAATCTATACCAGCTTTTTTTGTTTCTTGGCCAGCCCAACCAAATATTGTAAATTTTTGCAATAATTTTAAAGAGAAATTATTAATGAGTGAATGTATCACTCCAGATTTCTTGTTTTTTTGAACTCCACTTGTATTTATCGATTTTTTTATTTTTTTATTCTTTTAAACCGATTTTTATAATAAGTAGTTTATCCGTGTTACTTTTATTTCATTGTTAAATTCTATGATTTTCATTTTTTTTTCCTCACATATTTTTTGCGTAGTTTTTATTTTTGTTAAAAAGAAACTATTATTAGAGAATTCAATAATAATAATAATAGTAATAATTGAAGGTTATATTTAATAATGATCTCGTATAGTAGTATAATATTGCAAAGTGTACATTGTACAATTGTACACAATTATATCGCCGCCTTGCAAAATGGAATTATTGTTGTGTGAGCTTCTCGAACAATACAAGATCAAGACATACGTTTTTTTTGACTTTTTCTTTTTTTAATAAAGTGTTAAAATATTTTTATTCTATCATTGATAATAGATTTAAGAGAGAGAGAGAAAGAGTTGGACAACTATAAAGAAGGCAGGTGGATTGAACAACAGATGTAATCTCTGTTCGAAGAGAACCGGGACACAGAATTAGTGTGTTTGTGTGTGTGTGTGTGTGTGTGTGTGTGTGAGTATTGAGAATGTGATTGCTCCCGTTGTAAAAAAATTTTTTATTTTTATTTTTCTTGTGCCTACCAACAAAAATAATAACAACGGACAACATTTAGTAATAAAGAACGGTTCCGAAGAACAATATTTTTTTAAGAGAGAATATTGTTGCGAGAGAATTTGAACAAGAGGCGGCAGATGATTGTTTAAAAAAAAAAAAAAAAAAAAAAAACTGCTCTAATCACTGCCTGTTAAATCTCTCGTTTTTTTTTTTTTGTTCTCTTCTCTTCTCCTAAACATAGAACAGAAAGAGAATGAGAGTGAGATTGAGAGAGAGAGAAAAAAAATGACTTTCACCAGATTGCGCGCATGTGACTCACTCAACGTCATCTTGGTTTATACACAAAGACCTGTAATAAAAAAAAAAAAAATAACAACTGAACATAACAAAGACTAGTGCTGTAATCTGTGGTATTCCTCTTCTTTAAAAAACTCCTGATGCTTCTCACAACCTGGCAGTAATTATTTTTTTTATAAGTTCACGCTTGCCATTTGGCAAATTTATTTGTTACATATATATTTATATACATATATATAATAAAAATCAGCTGTATAACATTTCCTCTTTAAATAAATAACAGATTATCACTTCACAGCAAATTGAAACTGACTATTCTGACTGACTACTAAACAAACATGTCACGGATAAAATTATATTGTACACGTCTTTTAACGGGAAAACATGTTCATGCGATCAATTGAGTTAAATATATTTGTTTATTTATTTATTTTTTATATTCTTTTTATTTTTTGGACTACCAAGGTCTTGTTTGTCTTGTTCTACCAGTTCGCGTCCAAGAAAGCTTGCATTTTTTTTTTTCTCTCTTACTATTGCAGAGGAGGAATTAGTTCCATGGTATCAAATTTTCGATATCGAGTGTGTGTGTTTGTGAACAAAATATTGTAAAAACTATAATATCGTAGGAAGTTAAAATCTGGTATTCCGTTTAGTTATTACTACCGCATCTGGCACAAAAGTTTTGGACAATATCCCCCATCCATCAAACGGAAGTGCTAAGCTTATATTTTTCAACTGAATGTTTTGTTTTTCTCGCAATTTTCATGAAAACGGCCACAACGATTTTTCTACTAACTTTCTTTACTAACTACATAGTTACACAACTTTTCTAATTTCTATAACAGTAGTTTAATTTCTATAACAGTAGTGCTAAGTTTTCCACTTTAATACAATGTATGGTTCTACCACATATATATAATAGTAACAATATATTAAAAACAATACCAGTTTCAAATATTTGAAGAAAATAGGAAAACCAGGGTGTATCAGTTTATAGTGTAGATTTTGGATTTTGTTTCTCGTAAACGACTATAATGATTCCTTTTATACATGGAATTGCTAATCATACATATATATATAAGCCTATCACTTTTATTTGTAATAGTTTTACGAAAAAACTTGATTTCAGATGGACTTGCAGTTAGGTTTACATGGAAACTGCCGCTCAAGTTTTGTTGGTTGTAACAGAGTTCACCCCCACAATGTCCACTGATTTATATATGTATTTAGTATACTTTTTTTATCAACAAACGGCGTAAGCCTTATGTTTGAAGTCATTACAAGTGATACATACAGTGATACATAAATATAATAATAGTAAAATAATACATGCCATTAACAGTATAACTTCAAGTAATAAAAAATGTTTCTTACTGAAAAGTCCAGACGCCATTTGGAAATCCACATCACTAGGAATATACTCATTCCATGACCTGCATATTCTAGAAATGATGCCAGCGTTGAACAGCGCATTAGTCTTAACGGCAGGGACCACGAAATGCGAAGTACTGCGCAAGCAGCGAGGTGGTACATGAAAAGGAATGGCAGCAAGTAGCTCCTTGCAATCAATTTCCCCATTCAAGAGCTTCTTTAAGAATAAAAGACTAGCATTACGTCTTCTAGACTCTAGAGAGCACAAATGAATAGCACCGCTGGATAACCTTTTGTTAAAGTCCTGATAAAACGGTTTTGTATAGCTTCAAGTCTAGCTATATCCTTCTTAGTGTAAGGACACCAAATCAATGACGCATACTCAAGAAGGCTTCTAACATATGCATTATACACAGTTAGCACCTCTTTGGGATCTCTAAGATCACGAGTGTGCCTTATTACAAAACCCAGTGCTCTAGATGCTTTCCTACATACATATTCAAACTGATTCGTGAAAGAGAGGTCATGACTCAGAGTAACTCCTAAATCCTTCACGTTTCGAGTCCTCTCCAATGGTTTGCCATGAATGAGGTACTGATATGATATAAAACTCTTTTTACGGTAGAAAGAAATGACTTGGCATTTTTTAACATTAAGCTCCATGCCATTACTGCAGCACCAGTCAGAAACAATGCGGAGGGTATCTTGAATTATAATGCAGTCCGACTGAGAAGCAACTTTATGGAAAAAATTCAAGTCATCCGCAAATGCAAGTACCTCAACATCCGAGATCCTTAGTAGTAGGTCATTAATAAAAATTAGGAAGAGGTGTAAGGTGTGATCCTTGAGGTACACCAGATACAGCATCGATATCTCCGAATGCCACCTCACCCGGCATTTTCTATCCCGAAGGTAATCTTCAAACCATTTCAGCATAGGACCACACAAGGATATAAATAATATCTACTTCCTTTTTTTTTTATGGCCACTCAATTAAACGTTTGTAAGCATTGCAAGTTTAAAGAAAATATATTAATTAAATTCTCGCCTGACGATATGAGCGTCTGACAAGATGTCGAATATAAAATAATATAATCATAGGTAATCATTTAAATGGAGAGGGGAAATGCTATTTCGGTTTGGATAATAGTCCAGTTAAATGAAATGAATGTAAGGGGAATAAGTGTAAATAGAAGATATAATGGTCAAGCGATGAATGATGTTGTTGTTATGGCTGATATAGATTGGCAGCTTTGGCTGATGTAAGCCACCTAGTCGATTAGCTAGTTTGGCTAACTTGGTGTAGACTCTCCGGCTTTTGACAGAAAGTGAGTTGAGGCAGACGATTGCTTGTTACAAGCGGTCTGAATAACTCTTCGAGTGCTGTGTCGTAAGTTCATAATAAGCCCTTGAATATTTGACTGGCTGTTTTCTTGTTGGAAACTTGTTAGGCTTCTTCAAGCCGGCTTTTTTTCCCCCATTTTTATTTCTCCTAGCTCTTGATGGGCGATAAAGATAGCTTCTAGGGAAAAAAACTTGGCTCTTAAAGTTGTATCTCAAGTTCGTCCTTAAAATTTGGTGTGCATAACAGTGGTGGTAATGCGTAGTTCAAGTGCGCAAGATACTAGCCCTTGCTAAGGCTATAAACAACGTGGAGCACACCGCTTATTTGCGAATTTTCTCAACAGATGGTTCATTTCATTACAACGAACAAGAGAGTGAAAAAAAAGAACGATTTTTAAACGACTTTTGTTTTGTTACCCAACCAAATTTGTTTTACAATAAATTCATTCATTTCTTTATTGTTTTTTTTTGTTTCATTTTTTCTGATTTACTCTTTTTTATTTATAAAGTGTTTATAAGTATAAAAACTCATTACAATAAAGATTGGTGGCAAACCAAAAACAGAAACAAACAAAAATTGAAAAATTCTAGATAGAACACTTAACACGTCTTAAAAGAAAGTATAAAATGAAAAGTTATAATAATAGATTATGAAACCTGGTTAATAATATTGTGCCTAGTTTTAGGCTTGGTCCATTGTACTGCATTTAAGTATATAATAGTTACTGATATAAAAGTGATCTCCACCTAAGTGCAGTCACCATAAATTTTATTATTTTATTGATTTTTTTTCAGTAAAAGTTCAAAAATCTGTTATGTTATGAAAATCGGGGCTGTTAAGCTATTTCTCCCTTAATTCTTTATAAATACGACAATTTATCAGTTGAAATGTATTTGGTGTGATGGTTGTAGTGTAGTGGTAGCTTGTGGCATGAGCGGTTTTGTAATGGGCTTGTGTTTGTAAGTTTTAAGAGAGAGAAGTAATAGAGAGATACACTTTATTTTTAAAACTAAGTGGGGCTGCTCAACTAGGTTGAGTTGCAGAGAACACAGCGTACCAATCAATCAGCAACGACAATCATATAAAAATAAAATAAAATAGATAAAAAAACACACACATATACATATTATGGGAATAAAAAGAAAAACACTTAATTCAATTTAAGCCTAATAAAAGATCATTTGTCATTGTCAATAAATATGGTTTTTTATAATTGCTAGTGAGTCTATAAGAATGAGCTCACTAAGCGACGTTAGTTTGCTCTGGTCGATACCGACCGTGTCAAAAAACTTTGCCGTTCTGTTCGGTATGGTTCCTCTCGAACCAAACCAGAGTCCCCGGACCTGGTACTCTCTATCTCCGAAGTGCTCTCTGTACTTCTCCTGGTAGTAGGCGATGCACCTCTCATAAATACGGCGCTTCTCCATATCGATTTTCTCCGCCTGATCAGGATCGTTAGACTCATACCTGATTGTGGGATCCAGGATATATGTCAAATTGCTGCTCTTCCTGAAAGCCAGGATATCTGCGTATCGGGTCGACCCCGCGTCATCGACAGCAAGCACCTCCTCATAGCACACAAAATCCTTTGTACCTTCAAGAAGCTCCGTGATGGTGTGCTTGACACGGTGGTGCCGGCGAGTGACAAGGAGCATGTTGTGTGGACAATTACCAGCACGTGGGCTGGTGTTTCATTCTCCCTGCCACATCGGCGGCAGAGGGGTTCAACATCTCCTGACATCTGTGCGGCTACCGCCGGTACTCCACGAAGAGGAGCATAATTATTACTTAATTTAAGGGAACACACTGGTAGATAATTAAGAAAATACTGGCAGATTAAATTAAATATATTGTTTAAAGATATTTGAATGCTATTCAATAACACAGCGATACGCTTATTAATTTACTGAATTTAGTTTGAATAAACTCTTATGTTTTAACATATAACTTAAACTGCCACTGATTCTAAGAGAGCGATTCCTGAAGTAAGTGTTCTGGCTTTGAAAGTAGAATGCAGACTATCCGAAAGAATGCCTTCTCTTACAAACCAGTTGGCCAAATGGCATTGTATTAATTTAACGGTTTCTTGTGCCTTGGTCTCTTTATAGTAATGACCTTAAATTATAGTACCTGACTCTTTTCACTGCACTAAGTTAGATTTAAAATATTAACAAAATTTTATTTTTCAAACTATAAAATATTCTAAACTATTTTTCAAAACTATTATTTTCTTTCATTTCTTTCTTCCACTACAAGTAAATGACTGAGGTCGTTGTGTTCGTCGCTACAAAACATATAAACTGTATTAATATTCCGCTTATGTTCAGTACCATTACAATACAAAATCACCGATTGTGGATTATTAACCCTCAGTTGGCCAACAATTCTTTGTTTTATTTAAACTGATATCTTTTATTATATAATCTTTCACATTAACATGAACATCTTTCACATTATTTTTAATATACTGGTAAATTGGGCTGTAACTGGAGCAGAGAATCCGCTCAGTATCTTCTGCCAATAGTTTTACTTCCCATGCTTTTACATTTTTTTTCTGATTTATAGCTGGGTCACATTACTTATTTCAGTTCCCAATATATGCCTATTTTGTTTCAATAAAATCAAAAGGAATAGCTATTTAATTTAAAGCTCAAATTTGCAAGAGAATGGACGGAGTCTAGAAATTCGATGGTTAACAGACGTTCACTAAGCACACAAATACGAAAAAGCCTAATCAAACGCAAGATATTTGCAATTAATTATCTAGCAATTGTTAGCATTGGAAATAATCTTTTTTTCTAAATTTTTATTATGTAAATCAGTGGCTGTTTTCTTTTTTTTTTGCTTTCTCTTACAATGGTAAGAGAAAGTATTGCGATCGTGTCAGATTTTCAATATTGAGTTTTCACTGGAAATATATATTTTGAGGTCCCCTGAGCCAAAAAAAGTAGTTTTTTAGAAATTGATCTGTGTGACTGTCCCTGTCATCTGTGTGTGATAAGAACAATTTAAAAACGGAATATTGAAACTTAATATTCCGTTTAATATCACTGGTCCCATTACAACAAAGATTTAAGTTAAAATAGATCAACCCGTAGTTTTGGTTTACTGAAAAGGATTTTTTAAATTTTTCAGTGATTTTCTAGAAAAACGTTTCAACGTTTTTAATTACAATAATTAATTAGGTTTCAACGATTATAATTACAATACGAAAAAAGTCTTTTAAACGTTACAAACCAAATTATTATTATTTTTTTTTTAAATTAATACATTAAAATATTAATGAATCGTTTAAACTGACTTAATGTTTATCCAAAAAATTGTGTAAAGCATCATCATTTTTTCCCCGATTATTGTGAAACAACTTCCACCAAGTCAGAGGGGGACTTTGATGCCATGTTACGGGACTTTTTGCATATTGTTTTTTTTTTTTTTAAAGTCTAAAGTTTTAATGAAGGTAGTGATTTTTTTTATGTTTGAATGTTTTTTTTTTCTTTTTAATGAATACTTGTTTAGTTAATAATACATACCGGAAGTTAGATGTTGTGGAGCACGTGAAAGGAAGTGGCCAGATTGTAGTCAGAGATTTATACATATATATATATAAAAAAAACATAAAATATATCTTTAATGAAATTCTAAAGGTAGTCTGTTGGAGACTGGGCAGCCAGTGTTTGCCAGTCAGGTGTTATTCTAGGGGTTTATAGACCCGATGAGCTACGATTTCTAGCAGGTGTCTCTCTTACTACTTTTCTGTTTAACTCAGTTATTATCATTTTTTTTTTCTCTTTTTTACTATTTTTATTTTTTACACGCCTCTTAAAAGTTCAAACTCATTAAACATTAATTTCTAGTTTAAAAAAAAAAAAAAGGCATGAATCATTCACGATTAAATAAAATCAAACAATATGTGGTTCTCTGATCGGTCCAACAATAAGAGAGCTCTATGATTTTTAGTAGCATGTAATACATTTTTAATAAATATATTAAAAAAATATTAATAACAGTTCCGCGCATATTTTGCTATTGATCCGTTAGAAGCGGAAACTCAAAAATTATAAGAGAAGATGGGTATTAAAAAAAAAAAATGGGTCAGTATTTTATTCGTTTTCCCCGTTAGATTGTCTTAAAAGAAATCTATGAAATTTGATATTCATTTGATATTTCTTGTTCCTATCTAAAGACCATTGATAAATTATTTTATATATATATGAATGAATATTTAAAAAAAAAAATCTGTTTACTCGAATATAAAACCCTACACATGACTTCCTGTTACTTAAATTTACGTGGTTTTTTTTAATTGACAAATATTATTTTGAAATTTATAATTGTTATTAAATATTTAGTTGTCTTAAGTATTATATCAATGAAAGAATTTAAACTTAATAAAACTATCTGGGGGGAAGGGGGGACAAACCTGACCTCCCCCAGATTCATTCTAAAATCAATTAATGTTTGGTTGTTTTTCGGCCGTTAGTGATTATACCATTAAAATCCATAAGGTTTGGCCAGAAGTAAAAACAAGATGAATTTCTGCCAATGTTTGGATAAATTTATTATCCTTTTCTAATGCAAAAATCTATTCTGAATTATATGTGTGCAAGGTGTAATGTTAAGATGGTGATCGGTTGAAAATCTGATCGTGATAGTCACTAATAATAATGAATAATATAAAATCAATTATTTTTTCGGAATAAAAGATACAAACAAAAGTGATAAGTCTCTATATTATGTATTATTATTATTATTAATAACCTTTATTTAATAAGTATAATAAATATAATATATACAAAAGTAGTAAAACACAAAAGGTAAACAGCATGGCAAATGCCGTCTGCTGGAGTTGCTGCTTATAGAAATTAATCCAGTTAAATAAATTACTTGAAGATTTATATGAGTGATGTTAATACACTAATATAACAAAACAGAAAAAAAAAAGGCGAAACTAAATAACAGCTTTTTTATGCCAACTACAGATGAACTTTAGCAACACTTTATATAGCTAAAATATATAGATAACACTTTAGATAGTTCGGTCATACAGTAAATAGCAATGGGATAATGAGAAAAAAACAAAGAAAAAAAAACAAACAAGGAAAAACAAAAGCTGAGCTTATAAAATAATCACAATTATTAAAAAGAAAAGGAAAAGTAAGAAATCACTAAAATAATAAAATTAAAATAAATCAAACAAAAACACTTTCATTACATTGCTGACAATAAATCATAGACCCAATTTTGCTGTCAGTTCTGTGCTAAATTAGGTAAATATAAGCAGTAAATGAAATTAAGAGTTGAGAAGTTTTAGTCTATAATTCCAGGCCAGTTTAGTAAAGGTAATAAGAGGTCTACACTCCGAAGAAGAGAGAGATGAACAATGTGACAACTAGTTAGGGTAGATTTCCCCAAATACCGAGATCGGAGCTCCGTCAATGACGGACACTCAACCAAGAAGTGAAAAAGATCTTCTTGAACACAATGGGAGCAAAGAGGGCACAGTTTCTGGGGGTCTATATCTTGGTTCCAAGGGACGCAACTCAATGGTAATAGTTCACCCCTAAGTTTAAAAAGCCAACTCATATCATTTAATAATAACTTATTTTTTGCATTTTCACCAAAAAAGAGTCCGAATTGAGAGTTTACGTCCACCAATGTCCTATACAAAAGAAAGCGTTCTGTACCTCTGGCCCGCCTAAGAGACTCCTGTATTATGTATTGTTAGTGTATTAAGTTTAATGAAATTCGATGGTATATTTATGGAGAAATTCTAAGAAAAACTGAAGAAAACTGTTCAATAAATTCGCACTTTTGTTGAACCATTTTTTTTTTTTAAGCTCGAAGTTTTGACAACTGATTTAATTCTAAGTATTATAGTATTTCTACATAGTGTAGATTGTAGAATCATACACAAAACATATATACATACATATATAATAGAGCGTCGTGACAGACTAGGGTGGTACAGTGTTGGCTTCTTGAAGATATTAATGATATTACTAGTATAATTTTCAGTAGAAAACTCCGTCGCTTTTATGGTGGTCGAGCCTAATCCTGAATTTTTCCTTCTTAGTTTCACTAGGGTATTCTCAGCTTCGAGTCTGCTGTTGATGAGCCTTTTGGCAATGTCTATCAAGCTTCCAGTCATGGACCGCTTCACAGCACTCATCTCAATGGATGAGTATAGTGGGTTTTCGGCAGTCTAAGATGCTCACTGGGGGTCCGGGCAGGGCTTTCAGTGAAGAGATGCTGTGTCTTTCATGGACCTTTCTCAGGCATCTGATTGGTTTACTCACTGGGCATTGCGGCTTAAGGAAATATCTCTATATAATGGGCATGAGCCCGACTCCAGAGTTTGTGAGACGGAAGAGGAAACATCCATAGATCTCATGACGGACTGTTTGGGTTATGAGTAAATTAGGTTCAGGATCTTTGGCCGGAACAGGATGTCGATGGAAGAGCTTAGGCTATGGTTTGATTGTTCGGACTGGGTAAAAATTAAGTGGGTGAAACGCGGGCCGAGACTTTTGTTTCAGACCCGATAGTTGTTATTCTTTTGAGGCAGCTCTATGGGGTCATGGAGGATCTGGATAGCGCAGGGTTTGGCCCACCTCTTCTTTGAATAATGACATTAGGGTCTTCTTGACTTCTCCAAGGCGTAATGTTGAGGTAGTTGTGGTATGCCACCTTTGACATCTGTATGTCTATGAGTTCAAAGTATAGGTGGACGACTGTTGTCTGTAAGTCACATATCTATGTATATGTAAGACGGTTGTACGTACATGTTGGAGAATGTGATTGGGTCTGAATGGGAAGTTAAGGTTTGCTGTTCAGTTACAAATCAACCATCATAGAAAGCCGGACGAGTAACGTGTCAATACTGCGTGATATCATTCATGCTGTTAGACTAGTACTTTCGCAGGGCCGCCAATTTCCCTTACAGGATGGAGGTATTAACGAATGAAGTGACCATCCTCTGGCTTTTAGAGTTTTTAAGTGGCTAAGTTGAACTGTATTCATTTATTTTTTTTTTTTTCCTGCGCACTTCATGTAGTAGAAAATAAAGATCAGTTGTTTAAGAACAACTGTAGACTGGAGTGTTATTAAGTAGCCCACATGACTTTTCAGCAGCCTGCTTGTATGTAACAAATTATTATACATACTTTGAAAGTGAATCTGTATGAATAAAAATAAATTTAAAAAAAAGGAAATTAAAATAAATAAGCGATATATTAAAGAAGTGGGTCACCGGCTACAAACATCTCGTACACTAAAATATAGGCTCACCTGCTCCCGTCAGCCGGCTCTGCCCCACTCGGACCAGTGTGCTGTCTGTCCGATCACCCAATTAACGGCTTTCATAACAATTCGGCGCTTAATTTTTTTTTTTTTTTAATAATCTGAAAAAATATTCATATTAATGGGTAATTTCAATTTTATTTCATATAATAATTATTTATTCCCCCAAGTAAGAAATAGCTATAATTTAAAAAAGAAATACTAGACGTATATCTACAGAAGAACTGTTTCTTCAATCAATATTACCAACTGTACTCTATAATCAAATAGGTATATAATAATAATCATAATAATAAATGAGGGGAATTTATCAAGAAGGATGTGGCATATGCATAATTATTATTTTAATAAACCTAAATTAAATAATATATCTACTACATAGAAATGATAAAAAAGAAATATTCACCTGTACTATTAATTCATTCACGGTTTTTTACTATTCAGTTTTTTTTTTTGCCCTATGTAGTTATTGACAGGTAAATTACCAACTGTATTGCAAATATTATTTGATCGAATTCACAGTATTCAAGGTTAATGAAGAATTAGTGATGAAAGCAGCTGTGAAGGGGTCATCTGGTTCTCACCAGTTTGACCAACGGTTTTAGAATAAACTTTGACTTTTTATTGCATCCTGTTGTTTATCCAAACTTGCAATTTATGCAACAAATTTAATTTACCTTAATATTATACAAAAACATATTAATTATTTTTATTTCTCTTACTACTGGTAGAGGAAGTGTAATGAGGTTGTTGAGGAGAGAAATTAGGTTGGATTAAATGAACGAGATATGCTGACACTAATATAATGTAGCTAAGTTTACATTAACTGCACTGGACTTTATAATGAAAATGATAGAATGAATAGTGACACGATGCGACGACTGGTGTACAGTTGTATGATTGTATATGATAGATCCCTTTAGATAGATTCCCACTGGCTTATATACACAGGTTCTCCCCCTCTAGCCTGCCTAAGTCAGAGAGTAGTCTCTGTTAACCAGAGAGGGCCTCTCTTCTCTCTGCTGTGGCTGCATTCTCTTTGCTGTGGAAGGGTGCTATCACAACATCCCCTCTCCTGAAGAAATTTTTCACGTGTGAAAAATTTAAGCATGCTGCTGAATGATGTATCTTTGTAGCTCATCTGGTTTGGCTACGAGTTTGTTGTAGCTAGCCTGGGTTTGTTGAGGAGAAAAACCAATCAGAAAGGGCGTGGGTTTGTATCCCACCGCTGCCACCACTATAATGGGGTTGTTGAGGAGAGAAATTAGGTTTGATTAAATGAACGAGATATGCTGACACTAATATAATGTAGCTAAGTTTACATTAACTGCACTGGACTTTATAATGATAATGATAGAATGAATGGTGAGAGTAGAGATATGACACGATGCAATGACTGGTGTACAGTTGTATGATTGTATATGATAGATCCCTTTAGAAAGATTCCCACTGGCTTATATACACAGGTTCTCCCACTCTAGCCTGCCTAAGTCAGAGAGTAGTCTCTGTTAACCAGAGAGGACCTCTCTTCTCTCTACTGTGGCTGCATTCTTTTTGCTGTGGAAGGGTGTTATCACATCATCCCCTCTCCTGAAGAAATTTTTCACGTATGAAAAATTTAAGCATGCTGCTGAATGATGTATCTTTGTAGCTCATCTGGTTTGGCTACGAGTTTGTTGTAGCTAGCCTGGGTTTGTTGAGGAGAGAAACCAATCCGAAAGGGCGTGGGTTCGTATCCCACCGCTGCCACCACTATAATGGGGTTGTTGAGGAGAGAAATTAGGTTTGATTAAATGAACGAGATATGCTGACACTAATGCAATGTAGCTAAGTTTACACTAACTGCACTGGACTTTATAATGAAAATGATAGAATGAATGGTGAAAGTAGAGATATGACACGATGCGATGACTGTCGTACAGTTGTATGGTTGTATATGATAGATCCTTTAGATAGATTCCCACTGGCTTATATAGACAGGTTCTCCCACTCCAGCCTGCCTAAGTCAGAAAGTAATCTCTGCTAACCAGAGAGTGCCTCTCTTCTCTCTGCTGTAGCTGCATTCTCTTTGCTACAGGAAGTATTGTGATTGTCAAATTTCGATATTGAGTTTTCACTGGAAAGACACGTTTTGAAATATTATTATTTAAAGACGTATATAATGAGATATTAAGAGGAGCGGAATGAGTTTATATGCTTTTCTTAAAAATAAGTTTCGAACCTTCAATTTACATAACATTGAAGACAACCTAAATATTTAGTAAAACTTATAAGTGGGAAGAAAAATTGTTAATTTTAACTATACAAATTGATGTAAGAGAAAATCGTGTGAGTGTTTCACAACAGATTTTTTTTTCATTTGCTTTTCCTCTCCTTTCATGGAGAAGGGTCGGCTTTGTTCTGTTCAGACGGAGTCCGTCACCTGGTGTAGTGGTTATGAGCATGGACTTGTAACTTGGAGATGCCCAGTTCGAGTCCCGCGTATAACTGTTAAATTTTATATTCGTAAAAAAATGTTAATAGTAAAGAATGTACTTCCGCCCCCCGTCCACGACACCTAATTTGGTCCAATTGGACGTTAAGCCCGCCTGAAAAAAAAATAGGCATTATTTTACTTTACTTAAATTTTAATAAAATGACTTGCTTGAGAAAAGCATAACTTCTCCCTCTCACTCTAAACTTCATTAAATGAACTTTCTTGGAAAAAAGTTTCAAAAAGATATTGGTGAAATTTTATGGAGAAAAATGCAGAAAACTGTGAAATCTGTTCAATAAAAACCCAAGTTTGTTCAGCTGATTTTCTTCAAACTCCGAATTTCGCCAACATATTTAATTCTAATTAATATTATTTAGAAAATAGAACTGTATCATAAACGGAAATAGCCATTTAATAAAGGAAACATTACCTTTCCCACCCCTCCAAAACCGCCTTAAATAATTTGCCCAGGGAAATGCTACAAATAAAAATTATCGCTCTTAATATGTATAATTCATATTTAAAGTTTAAAGAAAATCGTTTGAGGCCATTTTCGGGAGAATCGCAAAAAAAAAGATAAAAAAAAAATCTATTCCAATAAAGGAATACTTCCGGTTAAAGAATTTTGACACGTAATTTATGGTCGGATATCTAGGTGATACTAAAACGGAAAATCAAGTTTTGAACTGTTTGCAATTTTTCGTTTTTACTGTTCAAATAGACACAAACAAACATAAACCACACATCATTTACTTAATGAAGAATGCACTTTATTATACAATTAATTTTGATATTTTATGAATCAGTACTTTTATTTTTTTTATGATGTAAATCTTATTATTATTGCTTTTTTTGGAGTGGTAAATATTACCTAATTTTTTCTGATGTAAATATTATTATTTTCTTTTTGTGAAGTAAATATTATTTTATTTTATTATTTTTTTTTTCAAGCGAAATTTAATCCTACCAAGTCTAAAGTTTTATTGATAACCAGGAGAGTGAAGCAAAAAATAAAATTACAAATTTATCTCAATAATAGAAAACTTGAAATAGCTTCAGAACTGAAGCACTTAGGTCTTACTTTTGATAAATACTTTATATTCAATAAACATATTGATTACATAGCTGAGAGAACTCTAAAGTTAATAATCAACTTGAGTAAGGCAGCTAAAGTGCACCGGGAATTAAGCAATATTGCCTTAAAAACCATCTATGACTCAGTTGTTCTACCTATGATCACATATGGATCACCAATTTTGAGCCAGGCATTGCATAGGTAAATAAATCGTATTAAACTAGAGCCCATACAAAGAATTGTGGCAATTAAAATAATAAAACGGTTTAGTATAATTTCTTATGAAGCTTCCTGTGTGCTGGCTAACATATTATCGATTGAAATAAAAATACAAGAAATACCTAACTTATACAAATATTGAGAAGACAAATACAAATTATGAAAAGCATGGCGACGTTATCATTGATTGCCTTTTAAAACATAGCCAATGAAACCATCCCGGTCACATAATCCAAGTTATGCAGAAAATAGAAAACAAAAAATACGACATTAATATTTATACCGACGGTAGCAAGAATGATCATAAAGTAGGCGCAGCGTTTGTTCTTTATAATAAAGAAAGTGAAATGATTTATTATAATAAATTCAAACTGGCCTCATTGTGCTACAACAATCAAGCTGAACAACTGGCAATTTCGAAAGCTACCGAATGGATAAAGAGCTACTTCAAATTTTGATAATTGTCAAAATGCAATAATAAATACAAACTGACAGCCCACTAACTTTAGATCAAATTAAAAACGACAAGAAACAATATATTAATAGAAAATATAAGATCAAATTTAATAGAAATAATGAAAAATAAAAAAATTGGCATACATTTCAGTTGGGTTAAAGCTTATGTTGGAAGAACTTGGTAACGAGATGGCAGACAAGCTGGCTAAAGAAGAAACCAAAGAAGAGACATTGCTAACAGAATACGACAGCGTACTTATGAGTGCGCTAATAAGACTATTTTTGAGGCAGGAAAGTATCAACAAATGGGAAAACTTCTGGGAAAATACATCCAAAGGAAAAAAAACTAAAGTTATTTTTCAAATCAATTAGTGACAGACAAAAGTGTATCATGCAAATTAATTATAAAAACCACTCACATACTGTCAGGACATGAACACTTCAGGAGGTATCTAAAAAGATTTCACGTACTAGAGGAAGACGAATGTCCATGCAATGGGCAAACTCATCAGACAATCCACCATTTGATAGAGGAGTGCAGATTCCTGGAGAAAAATAGAAAACCGTTCATACAAGCTGTAAATACCACAGGTATCGGTTGGCCACCAAGTAAACATCACTTACTCAACGAATAATTAATTAAAACGTTCCTACACTTTATTAATACAATTGATTTTGATATTTTATGAATCAGTACTTTTCTTCTTTTTTTTATGGTGTAAATATTACTATTATTACCTAATTTTTTCTGATGTAAATATTATTTTCTTTTTGTGAAGTAAATATTATTTTATTTAATTTTTTTTTTGTGATGCAAACATGACTATATATATATATATACACTATTTGTGTGATGTAAGTATTATTTTTATACATATTGTGCAAAATTATTTCCTTTAATCTTAAAAGAATTTTGGTAATTCATTTTAGTTCTTTTGTGGTAGTCCATTTGTCAAAATATTAATAATTATCATTTAATATTTAAATTCCAATTAAACATACTGCTTAACTCATGTAATTTACGATGTACGAAGTATGTGTAAATAAACGGCTCTGGGTCCAGGGCTACTAGCCTGGAGAAAAAAAAACAAAGAAAAAACACACATACACACACCATTTTCTAAAAACAACTTTTTTGGACTCAGGGGACCAAAACATGAATTTCGGGAAAATACTTGATATCAAAAATTTGACACGATTACAATAATTTCTCTTACTAGAAATAAGAGAAAGTAAAAATAATTAATGGTTTTTCAAGAGCAAAGAAAGGCTACTACTTTGGTAGAACATAGAATTAAGGGAAACTTAAGATTCTGACACCCGGCCAGCCAATCGCATGCGAAGGGAAAATTAAGCCCCGCCCTATCTACAGCTATATCCTTCAAAGATAGGAGGAGAAGTATAAAAATACGGCCTTCTCCTGTTCCTTCTACAGCCACTCACCCAGTGTCTTGTCAGTGTTGATGTGATAATCATGTCAACACGACCCTGTATTAGCCAATTACGAGGTGGGCGAAACAGGTCGGTTTATAACAAATCACTTTCGCGGACTAAGTCTTCTGCATTACAATAGCCACGAAAGCCTAAAAGATTACTTCAAAATCTGTTTTTTAAGTTGAAACTTAATTTTGTATATCGCCAACGAAGAATTGCTTTCCCTTACAACATTTCAAGCACAAGCACACAAGATTACCAACCACACAGTACTAAAATATATATACGAAGTGACTTTTTTTCTTCATAATACAAGTGGCGCTTGCTTACTAGAATTGCATTACAAAAGAAACTTCCCTATAATTTGAATATTATAAAGTGCCGAGCAAGCTATGCACCATTCGATTAAGGCCCATCATTATTATATATTAATTATTATTATATTTATTTTTAAAATAATTTTTTTAAATCTAAAAAAAAAAATTCTATATTATAATCAAGAATTAATTATTTAGAAAGATGTCTACATTATTATGTGGTACCCACATGTTGACAGTTGTTAAGGCTAACCATTTTTTAAATAAATTAATATGAATTAGCCAAAAAAAAAAAGTATTTAAAATTAAAATATAAAAATAATATAACGAGAGTTACGGCATTGAATGAAAAACTGCATTCCAATACAGTGCCACCCGCTGACGATAAAAATGTTTCCAAAAATAACTTAAGAAACAATTAAATAATAATAAATACATACGTACATACATACAAAACTAAATGCAAGGTCGCCTGATAATAATGCTGATGTAATGTTTTAATGAGATTAGAACTTGTAATTTATACTTATTAATTAATTGGACATTTTCCTTCTTTTTTTTTATATATTTAATACTAACATAACACAATATAACATGACATAGCTTTCACTTAGACCACACTAATAATTACATGCAATACGTAGTACCGTTCTTTATGGATCTGTTATTACTGAATACTTAAACCATAATTTCCATTATACTGATCTATTTCAAGTGTAATAAGGTTCTGGTTGCTAAATAGAATAGAATACTTTTATTTTATTGAATATTTACAACTACATAAATATGAAAAAATTAAATAAGCTGAGAGATGTAAACAATTATTTCACCAATAATTTGCCCGCAATGGGTATCTGTTGCATGCACTTACTTGGGCTGTAGCGACCCTACGGGTTACCACAACTCAGTACTCCATGTACTTCGTCAGAACAATACACTCTACACTTTACAGAAAAGGACAAACACAGGACACAAACTAGGGTCTCCATCCCTAGTTAATTGGCGAAAGCCAAGGGAGAAGAAACGTATTAGCTCAGTGGTAGCGCGCCGGACTAGCAATGCGGAGATCCCGGCTTCGAATCCAGCATGCTGCCCTTAGATTTTTTCTCTCCTAGGAGCCTCTACAACTCACTGAAGGGCAGTGTTGTCTTCCTAGAGTTTCTGTCTTGCTAGAGAACACTGGTTTGAGGCCGGCTGTGCATTGGAGAGGGCTCCGGGGGGAGCACAATAGTTCTTTCAGGTCGCAGTGCAATAATCCCCTACAACAATCTACAATCTACTGTTATTTTATCCGTAGTTGCGTCATGCTTCATTTTGTTTATATCTAATTTCGGATTCTCAATCATCTTCAGAGTAGGGCTCAATCAATACGTTTAGAGAGTTGTCTTCAACTTTATATTTCTGTCCCGCCACCACTGATTCTGTAGTTTATGAATGTATGTGTATTTTAGCAAAACAGAATTATATAAATTATAATTAAAAATTAAATATTGGAATATTTTAAATATTCGTCTAGAGTCAAGGGTAATTTAAAATTAATTCTTTTAGTAAATTTTTATGTGATGTAGGTTACAATGCTTCGTCTCATGTAGTATTTTGATGAGGGGGCGATAGGAAATTTGAAGAATACATTTTATAAATAAAATAAAAATATATGAAGTATAAGAAAAAATGTATAATGAAGTTAAAAAGCGAGCATGAATAATGAATAAACATTGAAAAGCATGCAAAAAAATTAATGTCAGAAAATATCTAAAACTGTTGAAACAAAAAGGTAGATTTGAAATGGAGAGATAATATTATATCAAAATAATTATAACAAAGTAAAAATTTATTGTATGAATTAGTATGCGTTTCCTAAGCGAGATTAATAATAAGTAAATATTGATTGAAATGCCTGCAAGATTTCTGAACCCGGGATCAGAAATTTCACTCGCCTCAACTCTGACGTTTTTTTTTTAATGAGACAGGGCTGATGTGAGCTGTTTTGGGGGTGCACAATGGTTTCCCTACGGAGGCCTCGAGTTCTAGATTAGATTACAGGAGCGGTATTATCTATAGAAATGAAAAAACATACTGAATTGAAGTTGAGGACGCAAATAGAGACCACAGTATTTCTACAAATAAAGCTAAAAGGTGGATAACTGCAGTAAAAGAAAGAATTGAAGCAATGAATAAAAGGCAGAATTTGGGAGTATCTCGCTTAAAGTCCGATACCTTAAAAGAAATGAGTCAATTCCTTCTGTAATCAGGGCATGACTTCTAAAAAAAAAAAAAAAAAAATATACTCATGTCTTTCTCTTACGGAATATCAAGGTTGAACTTTCTGCAATTTTTCGATTCAGAGGACCTCAAAACCTGTATTCCGGTGAAAACACGATATCGAAAAGTTAACACGTTACAATACTTCCTCTTTACCAGGGGTAAGAGAAAGTAAAAATTCACTCTCAACAGACGTTCCTCAGATTTCTTTCACAATACTCCCGCTTCTATTATTGACCACGTGCGATAATGTGTATGGACGCAAGATTCATTTGAAACATTCATATACGTTCTCAGAGTGTAAGAACTTACGAAACAGTACAAACATACGAATTTGGCGCATTTTGTGTGCAAAATTTGGTTAACCTGGATGGAATTTGCTGTTTTTTTTTTTTTTAATCTTGCAGGTGGCCATGATAGATGCGGTCAGGTGCGCAGTACATGGTATCTATATATAGCGTCGTTACAGAGAAAATTCCCTACATCCACTTATTTCTATGGTATTTTTGCCATTTAATGTAAGTTCTCCTCGCTATTGATTAGAACCTGTTGACACGTTTATTCTCAAAATGATCCTAATTTTTACTTCTCACTGCTCCTTAGTTCTTCTATGCTGTTTGGAAGTTTATTGCTGGATGTGTGTACAGGGAGTGGCTACAAATCCATTTCCAGTGCGATTTGAAAGATCTATTCTGGCTTGAGTATTAGGGTTATTATATTAAATAATTACAACAAAGTAAAAATGTATTATATGAATTAACATGCTTTTCCTAGGCGAGATTAATAATTAGTAAATATTGATTGAAATGCTTGCAAGATTTCTGAACCCAGGATAAGAAATTTAACTCGCCTCAGCCCTGGCGTTTTTTTTTTATGAGATAGAACTGATGTGAGTTGTTTTGGGGGTGCACAATAGGCCCATTAAGGGCCTAAATGCTGAACTTCCCTACGGAGGCCCCAAGTTCTAGATTAGATTAAAATAGATAACCGAAAACAGTGTTTACTATAGAAATGAACAAACATACTAAATTGAAGTTGAGGGCGCAAATAAAGACCACATATATTACGATAAATAAAGCTAAAAGTTGGAAAACTGCAGTAAAAGAAAGAATTGAAGTAATGAATAAAAGGCAGGATTTGGGAGTATCTTGCTCAACGTCCGATACCCTTAAAAGAAATGAGTCAATTTCTTCTGTAACCAGGGCATGACTTTCTGGCACAGAATGTAGTCTTCTGTAACATGTGCAATGTGCGTTTATATGTGGCGGTAGAATTTGCTCATTAGTTCTCGAATCCCAAGTACTTCGCACGCGTCAACTACCTTTGGAGGGCGTTGTTGTAAGTGTTGTTCTTGTTGTTCGTCTTGTTAGGCTGGGATATTCGACAAACGCCCAGATCCCTGAAAAAGTGGCTAATCCAATTTCGCGTATGGAGTTCTTCTTCAATGTTTAATTCCACAAAACAATAACAGTTTTGTTGTAGATATCGATAATTTAATAAATATCAATAAATCTCTATTTTGCCGTCCACATTCCATTAAGCAGACCTGTTTTCTACTTAAGTTCTCTCTTAAGAGAAAATGATGGAATGTGAAATAAAAGCGGTAATTCCTTTAGTAACCAAATCAAGGCCCCATCACTGAGACTCCAAGCAGCCATTAAGTACGCATTATACTCTCTGACTCGCCCAGTACATTGTATTGGTAAGTGGGCTTTAACTTCGACATCTACTCCCTAGAAGCTGTCTCTAGCGGTAATAAAAATTGAGTGAAAGCCTACCATCTGAGGGATTAAAGATAAATGTTAAAGTGTGAAGATCAGTAACTACATCAATTTTAACCTTGAAAGGTTCACTAGCTACTAGCCACACTAGCTCACAACCATTAGAACAAGCAACAGTTCTAGCTAGTCATATCCTCTGATAGCGACCAAGCCACCATTCCACATTCATCACGGTAACTACACCATCACTCTTCGTTCAGTTCACCACCACTCTCCATTTACTATTCTCTCTTTACTCAGTAAATCATTAAAATCAATGATTTTCTGTAGAAAATTTAAGACAAGACACTAGTAACTTTTAATTTTCCTTTTTATGTTTTTGCGATGTAACAAATGTGTATGTTTAAAAATTCTTTCTCCACATCTACAAGACTATCTATATATTAAAGCCTTGATAAAGACAGGAAACTCTGTCGAAACGTTGGCATAATTGAATGTTTTTTTCTTGACCGATCCTCAACAAATTTCTTCATAACATAATTCATCAACGGTCAACAAATTCCTTTATATTAAAATATAAATTATGAGTTTAGTGTCAGTTTGTATGCTCTTATACACATCATTCATCAGCCAACATGCTTTCAATCATTACAAACATGATAGATGGCTTTAAATTTTCTTAACTGAATGTTTTATCCAATATTCACTTCTACAGAATAAAATTGCTCTGCCTTTATCTATTTTTTTGTTCGTTTTATTGGTAAGAACTCCATACTCGCGAGTTTGATTTTATGAAGTAAATAATAGAATTTGATCTTTTAAATTAAAAGATTAAGTTTTATGTACATTAGATATTATGTTTTAATATGTATTGATAGAGTTCTAATAACCGTATTGGGAAACCTTGGCCATTAATACTTTTAATCCAGCTCAAGTAAGCATGTAAAGAGTTAGTACACTGTCCAGCTGTTCGTCACCTGTTACATTTGCATAACCTTCCTCATGATGCATATACTACTTACATATTGACATAGCTATTATTTCTAGTTTAATATACTTCTTTAATTATTATAATATATATTTACCTATTAATCATTTATTCTAAATGTGTATGTATTTCATTTAAATATTTATTTATTTTATAATTCAAGTCATGTTTTTTTTTAAGTAAATGTATGACACTCTCTCTTGATTATGTTTTAATTTAACTGGTAGATTAGACAAGCCAAGTATGTTGCATTGCTTGCAAGTTTTTGGATCTTATCTAGGATCAGTTTTGTAGCAGACATTTTTCAATCAAAGAAGTTCTGTCGTTCAAATACGTCCGCTGAAGGAAGTGAAACTAAGAAGCCCCCATAGAGGCAACAACAATGACACCAAAGCCCACTCACTAGTGAGCCTTGTCTTCATCTTGCAGAATCTTTCGCAACCTTTCCCTAATTTGTGCGGCTGACTTCCTGTTGTCTATACCAAGGATGGTTGGTTGCAGCGTCGTTCCTATTTCCTTCTAGCCATCTCAACTTCGGACGTCTGCTAGCTTCTCTTTCTCAGCCTTCTTCACAATCCATCTATCTTCCATTCTTGCGAGAAGTCGAACCCAACTTATAATCCAACTTAGCTTTATATTCATTATCAAACTTCATTCCCTCTATAAACTTGGTTTTCTATATGCAGCACGACCTGATTCTACTTCCTCTCCAGGTGTTCTTATTATTTATTACTTGTTGTAAGATCTAAAAAAAAAAACGGACCAAGGTGATTTTTAAAAGTATACATATTACAAAGTGTAAAAAAAGGGAAGAGATTAGCTTAGAGGTAACCTAAGAGGAAGTCCCGGGTACGAGTCCAGCAGTGCAACGCAGTTCGGTGATACGCAGTTTTGTCTATAACAAGAGAATCCTGGCCGGTGGCTGGCAGTGCCTTGAGAAGATTCCTTGGGGCACAATAGATCTTTCATATCGCTGTGTAGTATCCCCCGAAAAAGTATAAATACAGCACTTAAGCAGAGTTATTTATTTATTTATTATTAAAAAGCTTATAGGTGCAACACCTTTAGCTCGGAGTTGCTACAAATGAAAAAAAAACATAAGGTACACATTCCATAAATTATAGTAATAATGTACAAAGTCTAATAAAAAATACAAAAATTATACATAATTAAAGTGATAAAAAAAAAATGAAGAAAAAACAAAATAACCAGACTGGTACATAATCAAAAAAGAATAATCCAAATGACATCATTCGTTTATCAAAAAAAAACTGTGGATTTTTAAAGCCTCAGAAACATAATTATAAACATCATATATTTGTAATTTAGACACAATTGATGACAAGGTTTGGTATTGATGATAGTGAGGTGACAAGGAATCAATATACTTTGATAAATAATATGTACGTAAAGCTTGGTAAATGGGGTAACCAAAAAGAAAATGGATTAAAGAATCGTGGGGGTCAAATCATGGCACAGACTGCAGATATTATTACTGTCAAACTTAAGCAGAGTTAAATTGGCAGAACACTATTTCCGTGCGAACATGGTTGTCTTGAATTGGTCCTTAGATCATGTGAAAGAATTTCCATTTAAAGTAAATGTCTTCTTTTTTTTTCAGTTTGAGATACTTTAATAAAATATTGGTGGCAGAATCGTCTATTGCATTGAAATGTCACTTTTCGGCATGGTGGATTTGGACACTGCATATTTGTGTGGAATGCTATAGTGGTAGCTAAAAGAAATATCAATTTTGATTTCTTGCGTTTCCATTTTTGAGTTATTTTTACTTTCTCTAATTACTCTAGGACCCGAAACTTGCTGCTTTCTCATACTGCGATCGTGTTAAATTTTCAATATCGAGTTTTTATGGGAAATACACGTGTTGAGGTCCCCTATGTACGAAAAAGTGGTTCAGAATATTTCGTAAAAATGAAAATTCGCGGGAAGCTTAAAACTTGATATTCCTTTTAGGTTACTATCACCGCATCAGACACGAAGATTTTTGGACAAAATCCAATAACCTGAAATGTAACTTCAACTGACTTTTTTTTCTTCAGTTTTTCGTAATTTTCTCGAAAACGGTTCCAACGATTTTCTTTAAACTTCGTATACTATCTACACACATAAATACCTATCACTTTTATTTAAAACATTTTCCCGGAAAAATTGATTTTTTGGGTGTTCTGGGGAGGAAACAGCAGGGTTATGCTTTCCTTGAAAGTACCACTTCAAATTATGGTTTTTACCAGTTACATAATATTAATATAGATAGGGCATTGATAAGAATTCTTTGTATATTTTGTTGTCAATATTTATATAACAATCTCAGTGGTCATACTCACATTTGGTTTCATTATACTCCTTGTATTCAAATTATATATTGCAGGAACGCTAATCCATCTACAAAAAAAAGAAAATGTTCAAGCTATTGAGGAGATATGCTATCAGTTTTCAAATAATGTTTTGGTATATCCTTTTTATGTGATTTGTGAGTGTGATCAGAATAATTTAATAACGAAAAGTGTAATAACATCAACTTTGATACCATTATTTATATCACATGTGAAAATTTGAGTTCATAAGAGATAATTGCGTGTATCACACCAGATTTTGTTTTGTTTTGTTTTTTTTAATTTAGTATCCATCGTAATTGTTTCAAACTGTCGAAGTTATTAATCATAGTTTTAAAATATCATATTTTTGTGCCTGAATAACTTCTTTTTTTTCTCTAATTTTCACGAATAGTTTAATATTATTATTATGCACAATAATTCCTGTTAAAATATAAAAAAAATATAAATTTTTAGGATACGTGAACATTATACTTGAAGTTTACTAATTTAGTGGTGAGATAGCAGCACTGAGTTGATGTTGGCTGAGTTATCGCACCACTCAATAGATAGCATATGTTGGTGACTTTTAACTTTCTTTTAGGGGTTGTAAAGTTTTTCGTATTAAAACTGGTCAACCAAAACAATTATTGATATAGGTAGCTGTATTTTTCTTTTCCCAAACTTTTCATGATCGTCTTAAAAATGTTTGGCTAGATTTTCGTCAAAACTTATTCTAATATTACTTGATTTCAGTTTATTGTTATTTACATTTAGTTGAAACATTTCTTAAAGGAAATTCGTATTAATGAATTTGAATTTTGAAGGGGAAATTTTAATTTTTTGGACTTCGTACAATGATCACGGGTTTCCTTTAAAAAGCCGTCCGGTTAATAGCCTTTGTATCACATACTGTAATCTATCAAAAGTATCATCTGTTTTACAATTTCATATTGTAGTGACCAAGTGAAAACGCCTAAATCGCAAAATGCATATAAATGGTGCCCTTACACCACCAGTCTTCAAGATGCTGGCAAAATTGACCTTAATAACAAGTAAAATAGTTATTAAATCTTCGAAAAGTAATACTTATAGATAGCTAAATAATTAATATTTCATCTACTATCAGTTGGTTAAATAAAACTGCTGTCCCTATTGGCTAAAGTTTCTAGAACAATTACATACAAGTAATTTCCAGTAGTTATCTCAGAAAAGAAGTTTTTTTTTAAGATTAACAGTTACTAATAGACTTTAATAATTCTGGAAAATCTGATAATTTGAAGTATGTGCTTCGCAAGGAAAATTGCATTGAACGAAAGGGAAAATTGGTGAAGAACACTTCGCAGAATCCATTTGGACGACTTTGGGCGATAGATTTATTGTTAAACGAACAAAATATTTCAAAACCGAAACGCTGCAATAGAGCATTGAGTTTGTTATTCCGCTTCGTTATTATAACCGAATCTGATACGTAGGTTTCAGTCAATTCATCAGGTGGAAGTTCGACTTTACTGAATGGTGTTTATTTTTTAGTTTTTTGTACTTTACTCGAAAATGGCTAAAACGGATTTTCATTAATCTTCATCTACTGTCTACAAACGTATATGACTTTAACTTTTATTTGAAAAAAATGATTTCCTAGAAATTTATTTTTGGAGGGTTCTGGGGGGAAAACAGCAACTTTAACTTTCCCTCTAAATTCAGTACAATTGAATGGTTGGTTCCAGCACCCTACATAATATTGAAGTTATGTAGTAACGTAGCTAGGAATTCAAAATTGAAAGTTAACCGGAATCAGTTAACCGAATATTCTACAGAATATTTTTTGACTTTTTCTAGATAAAAATTAATTTCTTTTAAAACTTGGCATGTTAACTGACTGCACAGATTATATAAATCTATCACTTTTATTTGAAAATGTATTTCAGAAAAATGGATTTTAAAACATGTTGTGAGAAATCTATGGACGATATATTTCATGTGTTTTGAGTTCATGGAATGTTTTGGTACTATCTTCTGAAATTACACTGCAAACGCATCTGCCATATCTGCCAATGTCTATAATATCTGCAAACATATTTGCCATGTTTGCTAACAACCATAATATGCTGGGGCAACTAAGTAAAAATTCCAAGTTTGAAACAGAAAATTGGTCAATTTTATAATTGCATTTACTGCAGTAAGTAAATTGCTCTCTTTAGTCGGGTGAGTGTGTTTCACGAGATTGTTTTAGCAGTGTAATTCGACTTAACTTTTATGTTTACAATTTTAAGGAGATACTATAGAGAATGTTGCCCTAGTGGAAGAAAGAAATAAAAGAAAATAATAGTTTTAAAAAATAGTTTAGAGTTTAGAATATTTTATAGTATCAAAAATAGTATTTTGTTAATATTTTAAATGTGTCTTAGTGCAGTCAACAGAGTCAGGTACTGTAATTTGGGGTCATTGCTATTAGGAAAACAAAGGCACAAAAACCCGTTAGGCCGACTCTTTTGTAAAAGAAAATTCCCCGCTAAAGAGAGCATTCCTTCAAGGCAGACTTGTTGTAGACACCAAGGAGAACACATCAGAACTGTACCAGTTTTAAGTTATAACATAAGAGTTTATTATAAGCTTATTATTGTGATATTTTAAAGTAACTTAATTTCTCTTAGAGAATATATCTATTTTAAAAACAGTGGTGCTCTCTTGATTATTTCTTAATACTTCTATCTTTAACATACATACAAGCCCTTTTACAAAACCGCTCGTGCTACTACTACAAACATACAAACACAACATCACCAAAAACATTTCTTTGCCGTCCATTAATAATTAATAACTGATTAATAACTTTTCCTGTACTAACCTTTCGAAATCATCGATTCATGTGATACTGAATATCTACGAAGTTTATTTATATTTTGCTAAAGTAAACTCATCTTTTTTTTCTCCCCAAATAATTCAACAAGCCGTATTGTTTATTCCATTGAAATTTCATCCTGATCTAAAGTCATTCTATAAATTAAGTTCTAATATATATAGTAATACCAGTTTCAAGCTATCGCCAGCCTTAAAGTACCTAAAGTAAGTAGATTACAGGGGGAAAAAAAAGCTCGGACTATCATTCTTTTCTTACACGTTACTTTAATGGCCGCCAACCCTTTTAACTCTTTGTTGATTACTTAAAGTATATATAGAGAAGAAAACACATTTTATTGTAGACGTTTTATTACATTGTTACATAAAGGTGCAAGTTCAGTGTGTTAACAAACTTTAGTTTTCTGTATAGAATTGTCTAAAACAACCCTATTTCAATACAGTATTCATTTTTTATTTAAAAAACTAATGTCTAATAGTTTTATTTTCATTATAACATATTTTTATTATCAATTGGATTTTTAATTTTTAATGCCGATATAGTGAATAAAATCGTGAGGTTCCATGTCTGCTTTAATAGTTTCTGCATTTGTAGTATAGAGTATGGCTATCCATTAAGTTAGAATAATCTCAGGTATTAGTTAACTTAATACACAGTAATTGACGAAAATACACAGCGCTGAAAATTGAAGTAATCTTGATGGAATTGACATAAAATTCTGAATATATGAGGCTTAATTAAATAAATTTTAACTAATTAGTGGGCCGCAATAACCTCAGGTCGTAACAGGTTTAGAACTCTTGGCCCTCTCACTGCTCACATGAAACCTTGTAGCAATTTTAATATGGTAGCTCTTGCTTGTTGTAATTAGCTTAAAGTGCTTGCTAAAAACTCTTTTAGCATGTAAAAGTGCTTTGGGCAGTGTGACAGTTGAGTGGAAAAATTCGTTGTGAGTATGTTGTAGATTTCTCACCTAGAGTAAGCTCTTGAATGCCTGACTGGCTTTTTTCTTCTCAGTACCTTGTTTAGTTTGCTTCGTATTTGAGTTTTTCACGTGTTAAAGCCTTCAGATTTCTGGCTTTTTATTCCATTTTTCCTAGCTCTTAGTGAGAGCATCTAGGGGGAAGCTTCGCTCTTAAATCTTATAGCCCATTCGTCCATACAGTGTAGTGGACGTAACAGAGAAGGTAATGCGTAGTTCAAGAGCGAGTGGAGAGCACTATTCTAGGGCTTGTTGTGGCTAATATAGACAACGTGAAGTCCAGCCTTTGTATGGCAAATTTTTTCAACAGAGGACTTGATTCCTTTGCAATAACCCCATCAGATTATTTATCAAAATATCCATCGAGAAAGATCTGTGTTTATATCTGAATGTATAAATATGAATAGCCAGCTGAAAAGGTAAAATTATAGGAAGCTCAGATGATTATGTTTAAGACAACCAAACTAGATATTTAGGACAAAATCAATCAAGCGGAAGAGCAATTATACTGAAAGGTGGTTCATTTTTTCCGGATTTTCTCCAAAAAGCTCCAGCTGTTTTGTTTAAAGTAGCGTCTCTGAGTGGGGAAGCGATGACCTAGGGCTACCCTTTAAAACTGCCATTACAATAATATCTAGGGTTCACACATCGATATTATGGACATTTAGTGCATTAATAATATTCTAAATTAAAAAAAATGAATTACGGAGTGCGACTTTAAATTTTTTTTTTTTCAGTTTGTCGTGATTTAACAAACACTACACTTCGTTAATTATTTACAATTTTTACAGAATTTATTTTAAGTGTTGTTTGGGGTAGCTGCAAAGTTAGGCCTATCTTAAACCGCCGCTTCAGTACAATTGGCCGTATCCATCTCCTAAGCTTAGCTTATCCTAATATCCTCGCCTTTGACGCGAGCAGTAAGGGCTCGATTCTCTCGAAGACTCAAAACGGTATTGACCCAGCAATATGAGCGAAAGTGAGGGGAGCTAACTATAGGGTAGCCAACCCTGGTTGCGAGTACAAAAACTAAATGGCAATGGGCGCCACATCAGTGCTGGCCTCCCCCAACAAAAATCGCAATCTGACAGGCATTGATTTCATGAGCTGTTGCGCCAAGAACTAAGCCTGAGATTTTGGGGTCTCCAAAGTGTAAATGCGAACTTGGTTGCCAACAGATTAGTTCTGGAATTCCTCAATTGAAGTAATGGAAAGTTAAACATAGATATTACAACAAACAGCGGAAACCCATTGCTGACAATAGAAAAATATCCTGTCCAAGTCTTATCCAAAATAAAGCCAACGCACCCCTTAAACTACTCTATTTTATTTAGAATACGATATTACTTGCTTCCTCAATAAAAGCGATTTTTTTTTTCCTGTTTTTTAATTAATAATAATAGTTGTTGGCAAATGATCAATAAAGTGTTTTGACATTGTTTAAAAAAAAAAAAAAGCACTCATCCTAATTAATTAATTACTTCAGTTAGCTGTTGCACTCTTTTTTAATTGTTTTCATCCTGTTTAACTCTATTGTATCTAGTGTTGATTATAGGATTATTTATATAATTCATTAAAACCTATATTTAACAAGACTACGCGCGGTCCACAAAGATGGCGGACAGTTGGTTTATCAGCTGGAAATATACTTGCTATTTTTTAAACAATATGTATAATTTAGGACAAATTCGTGCTCCCTGAGTTAACCGATTTTCTTCAAATTTGGAATTCTATCAATGCTTCTAATATACTATACATACTACTATTATAAAGGAGATATAACCATACATTGTACTGAAATGGCACTTTAAAGGAAAGTGTAACGCTACTATTCCCCCTTACAGAACCCCCCAAAAATGAATTTCTCAGAAAAATATGGCTAATAAGATATTTATGTGTGGAGGTGGGAGTTGGTGTAGTGGTTATGAGCGTGGACTTGTAATAGGGAGGTCAGCAGTTCGAGTCCCGTGTATAACTGCTAAATTTTATATTTGTTTAAAAAATGTTATTATTGAAGTAGGTGCTTCCATGCCCCGTCCACGACACCTAATTTGGTAGCTGGACGTTAAACCCACCTGAAAAAAAAATAGGAATATTTATGGTGTAGATAGATAGTGTTACGAAGTTAAAAAAAAAATCATGATAGCCATTTTTGAGAATATCGCGAAAAACTAAAAAAAAACTAAAAAAAAAAAAAAAAAAAAAAAACATTCAGTGAATTTACACTACCGTATAGTGGAGACATTTCCTGGAGAGTTTGCCAGCGCGGTTTAAAGACGATTTCTATAATAATTTTGGCAAGAAACAACTAACTCATCTAGTATAGAACGT
This sequence comes from Triatoma infestans, assembly GCA_011037195.1. Classification (NCBI taxonomy): domain Eukaryota; kingdom Metazoa; phylum Arthropoda; class Insecta; order Hemiptera; family Reduviidae; genus Triatoma; species Triatoma infestans. Next base: position 37,155 of record JAAEAF010006772.1, read on the forward strand.
TAAGACCGTAGCTTTTCCAACAGTCTGTGTTGAAATCGTAGTTGATATGTCTTGAACTTTACAGTCTAGAGCTTGAAGAATGTTATGACTCCAATGATGTTATTCAAAACCATAAGCATATTCTCTTATAAGAAAGCACTTTTGTTTTGCTCAATTATCTGGGCTCTATTATATTTCAATGATCTGGGAAGGGTTAATTTCTACAAGAGATAGTTGGGACTAACTCGCTGTAATCTTCATTATCTATTAAGTATGAAAAGTGGTCAGCTAAAGGTTCATTACACAATAATTAAACTAATAATAAATTTGCTTTCAAAAGCTTCTTTCTTCTATCCAAACAATATAACTAACTATAATTGGTGACATTAAATTAAAGAAGTATTGAAGAATGTTAACGATAAAAAGCTGGGACCTTTGAACAGTACAAACATAAAAATAATCTTAGATAAATATAAAATGATGTTAATATCTAATGACTTTAAAAAATTTACAAAATCTACATTCAATATTTTCACAAAATCTTCATGAATAAATGATGTCCAGTTTATCCAGCCTTATTTGACAGAAAATTGCGTATTTAAAATAAAATGTTGGGCACAAATTAGATTATCAGGCGCCATACTAAATTAAAATAACAATTAACTCTATACATTATACAATTAATCCCTTCAATGTGTGTGACAGTGGCAGCAAATATGAAATTATTATTCATCTGTTTTTTGACTGTCCAATTATATAAATATATTCAGGAAAATATCTAAATACAAAACAACCATAATGATAGTTAACACTGATATAGGACCAGATTACTCAACAATTACACCCTTAACACTAAATCTAATATGATGGTTAAAATTAAATGTCAAAAAGTCCATAATATGTATAAAACACTTTAATTATACAATGACCTGGGAGCCAGGTCGAAAGCTCGATATTGCATAATAAAGTGTTTTATACATATTATGAACTTTTTGTCATTTAATTTTAACCATTATATTATGTAAAAGGTTTTCAAGTCCAATAAACAAAACAAAGTTAATAGTATTAAAACTAATATTTACAATGCTTGTAAACTGTATAAAGAAATGTTTTAGCAGTAGGATCTTTTATTTTTAAATGATTATGTATATTTTTATGTATTTATTAATTAATTTTTAATCTGAATTTCAGAGTATGGTTTTATTTCTTTTTATATTGTGTTTTATATAAAAGTATTTGTTGGCCGTTGATGAATTATGTTATATAGAAATTTGGTGAGGACCGGTCAGGATCGACAGTGTTTCCTGCCTTTATCAAGGCTTTAATCTAAACAAAAAAAACATTACAATGACTAACCACAATGCATTAATAATATTGTAAAATAGGGAAGCGAATAGCTAAGTGGTTTAGTGTATTGGACACCCTCGCGGAGAACCCAGGTTCGAATCCAGCTATGCTGCCCTTAGATTTTTTCTTCCTAGGATCCTCTTCCGGTGATGGACAGTGTTGCCAGTAACGAGAGAACACTGTCCGGAAGCCGGCAGTGCACTGAGAAGGCTGCTGACGCCAACGACCATAGATGTTGACGCGCCTTAAATTAAAAAAAAAAATAAAATAAAATATTGTAAAATGCATATTAATAATAAAATAAAAACATTTTAATAAACCTAATATTGAACTTACATATAGATAGTCGTGAAGATGTGGAGAAAGAATTTTTAAAACATACACATTTGTTATATCGTAGAACCAGAAAAAGTTACAGTTTCTTGCCTTAAATCATCTACAGAAATGAAAGTTGGTTGAATAGAACGTAACTATTCAACCCAATAGAACTTCAATCCAATATGTTAATATAATTCAACCCAACTTTCTTTTCTGTAGATGATTTAAGACAAGAAACTAGTAATTTTATTTCTGTTTTCTTATGTTTCTGCGATGTAACAAATGTGTAGGTATGTTTAAAAATTCTTTCTCCACATCTACACGACTATCTATATGCAAGTTCAATATTATTTTTATTTTTATTTTTTTTATTATTATTATTCTACATTTTAGAATATTATGAATGCATTATGGTTCCTCATTGTATTGGTTTTTTAAGTTAAGGCCTTGATAAAATAAATAAATAAAATAAATAAATAAAGACAGGAAAATCTGTCGAAACGTTGGCATAATTGAATGTTTTTTTCTTGATATCCTTAGCAAATTTCTTCATAACATTATGTTTTGTGTAGAAAAGCACAACTTCTTCATTGCAGGCTATTTCTCTAAAAACAAATAAATTAGGTCTTTGTCTATACCTATGGTACCACAAGGATCATAAGATGCTTTATGTCCATCCTCAAGTCTAGCAAAAAAGAAACCAGAATCCCGTAATTTGGTGCTAGCTCTAGAAAAAAAATGAGCTAGTTTGGTGCAATAGAATTACATTCTAAAATGCCTTTTTGTAATGGTAGCAATTGCCGTAATTGTGCAAAAAAAAAACAAAACATGCTTTGTGTGCGCTTATCATAAAGTTTTCCACACGGAAAAATTAAATGAAACATAAAATCACATAAGTGTATAAAAAATAATAATAGTATAATCGTTAAAAAGTGATCATTAGTGTGGTAATGAAGTGTGATAGAGATCGCTCTAGTATTGTCCATTCAAACTATATACCACTTCAAATTGCAATTAAACAATATGTTTCACATAACATGTGGAGTTGTATGTATGTTTATGTGTTTGTGTATGAGACAAAGTTTAATGGAGTGTAATATAGTAAAGTAGTTCATATTGAACAAGTCATTGTGTTTGTGCGGCTACCCCTGTTAATAGAATAACGTATGACTCTCTGTCTGTCTATCTGTCCATAGAGTGCAACATTACTTCATTACGACCATTATTATCTTTTGGCCAGAGGGGAATGAAGTATTGCTTGAGCAGGTGAATCTTCGTATCCTTGGAATAGTACTTCTTTTTTTTTTTTAATAACTCTCAGAGAGAATGACATCAACCTCACAGCGCTGACACAGATGTAATATTGTCCAATAACAAACTCTTGTTCTGCTCTCATTTTATACACCATCATAGTATAGTTATTTCCATTTTTAACGTTTATTTACCCTTATTATTTATACGAGTGATCTAGCGAACTAAAATGTAATATTAATTAATTGTATTGTAAGAATAAATCTATCAAAAGATATTTTTTTTTGCCTTGACTAAAGAGCACTCTGCAAACTCTGACGAGCTCGCATCCTTAAAAGGTGAAATTTTTATATATTTCCCGGGGGGAAGTGAACTTGCTACTTCTTCTGATATCCCGGCGTCATGGAATGACACTTGCAAAAGATATCTTCCACACTTACACTTGAGGGTTAATCAGTGCAACTACTTGGTTCAGCATTTCCATGGGCAATATAATGCGACTGTAACAGGCTGATCTTAAAACCTGTACATTTCTACACTTCTATAAATGATTATATACAATGTCCCAAGGATTCAAGCGAGCCACAATTCAAGCTTCTGGTTACGATGGATTTGGCTTTTAGTCCCTCCATATACAATTGATTTTCCTTTCTCTAATTGCTGGCCAGAAGAACTATTGTGGTCGTCCCAAGTATTCGACGTGAGTTTTTATCGGAAAACAAGCAAAAATACACTTTTTAATTAGTAAAAATTAAAAGTTTGAAGCAAATTAGTCAACTATAATTATGGAAACTGAGTAAGGGAAAGTCATGGAGTGTTTTTCACACCAAGGAAAGTTTTCACTTTCTCTTACTGATGTAAGAGGAAGTATAGCGATCGTGTCAAATTTTTGAAATTGATTTTTCATCGGAAACACATGTTTTGATGTTCCAGTGTCCGGTTTCGTATAAAATCTAGCCACCGGAAGTACGAATTTGTTGAATGTTTTATTTATTTATTTATTTATTTTCAGAGTGCAGGGGTCGTCAACCTATTATCGTACTATCGTATTACCATATTATCGCCCATTTTTATAGCTCTGTTGATGGTGAAATTTCTTACCATCAAGCCCAAAGGCTTGGATTTAGCGGTAGTGCATAATATTCTTAAAAGGGAGGTTCTGTCAAAATATATTTACTTAAATTTATGCTTTTATATGTAAAACTAACATGACGCGGTCGCATTGAAACTCAAGCAAATTCTATTTAGCATTTACTACCTGATTCTCAACTCCTATCATTCCGAACGATTTTTCTAGGTAATTAAACGTATTTAGCAGTCAATTGAACACCCTATTATTGGTGAGGAAATGTCTTAGCTCCACTGCTTTATTCAGTTGTGATGGATGCTAGAAATATAAAAATATATTTAATTTGAAAAATATCAAAATTATGAAAATATGTGACATTCCCTTTGCAAAAGGACATTTCAGGTAGAAGACCACTATTGTCTTTTAGAGTTCATGAACTTGATAGCATTGTGTACCCCTTCTTCTCACAGGGGAAGATTTGAAATAACAATTAGAAGACATTCCTTCAATAGACAGTTTTGTTGTAGACACGAAGCAGAACACATCAGGGCTGTGCCAGTTATAAGTTAAAACATAAGAGTTTATTCCAACTAAATTCAGCAAATTAATTAACATATTGCTGTGCTATTGAATAGCATTTAAATATCTTTAAAGAATATATTTAATTTAATCTACCAGTGTTTTCTTAATTATTCTTATTACTTCTCTCTTAAACATATATACTTACAAGCCCTTTTACTAAACCGCTCACACCAGCACACAAACACACAAATGAATGTGATTGGTGATGTTGTGTGTATGTTTGTAGTAGCACTATTCTTTAAAGATATTTAAATGATATTCAATAACACAGCAATATGTTTAAAAATTTACTGAATTTAGTTGGAATAAACTCTTTGTTTTAACTTATAACTGGCACAGTCTTGATGTGTTACTATCCTAGCATATTTACTTACTGTACCATTATGTACAGTTAGTTGTAAATAACAAATAAAAAGTTACTTAATAAACAGTTGGACTGTAGGGAAGCTGGGATGTAAGCTTTATCTGTAAATTTCAAGTTTAAAGAAAAATTTGAATATTCCAATTAAAATTCTGATAAATGAAGTAAGTAATGAAGTAAGTGTGAGTGTTTCACGCTCGATTTTTTTTTTCATTCAATCGAATCGATAAATGAGATTTTTAATGGTTTATGCAAGGTGCTCTAAATATTACGTCATATATTTTACGAAGTAATTCATTTAATTTAGATTGTTAATTTAAAAAAATAGAAAGGTTGACAAACCGCTCTATTTTAAATGATAATAATCACTTAATAAACAGTGTCTGTGCACAATTTAGTAGCAACAGATAGTTAGCATATTTAATTATATCTAATAGCATTAATTAGAAGCGAATTAAGTGGAAGGAAATGGAGCTAATACAAAAAGCGGAATGAAGATGTGACAGACAAAGATACATATTCCCTCACATACGTACACATGCACACAAAAAATAGATCGGTAGTACTAATTTATGAATCCTGACTCATCCTAGATGTTAGGCCACAGAACTATTCCCATCTCTAGTAGAGAATATGTATTTGACATATTTGTACAGTGATAGTTTAATGGTCCGTCTGTCTGTCAATGCCTACATCCATGTGTATTTTATATTGTGATCTCATACACATTTTAAATTAAAAAATATAGAAAATAATTCTTTTTTTTCGGCTTCTCTCTGTTTCGTATGTGTGTCTGTGTCTTTCGCTTTTTCGTATCTCCTATAATTATCACTTCCTTTCTATGTAGTGCACCCTATACATTATACACTAAAATATACTATTCCATTTTAGAAATTACTCGTCTATTATGGCTACATCAATTTTTACAATTTAATATATTACATCATAGCCGTTAACCTTACGCATTGGAAAAAAAATACACGCACTCCTTACTTCCGGTTTTTTGTTCTGACATAAAAACATCATTAAGTGGATTAATTTACGCATGTTTATACTGTTTAGGACTCTGCTGTTCAAGTACCTTCTAATTTAACTGCAGAATCTATTTGCTGCAACGAAAGAAATTAGCAAGAATGAAGGTATTGGAGGACGGAAACTGGCCAGCCATATCAGGTGGAATCTTGTCTGTACCTCGGGATTTTTTAACATTATTTTTTTTTTTTGCAGCATAGGTTTTCACATATAGCCATCGCTGGATTGGAAATTTGGAAATTTTTGCATCGCAGTTAATAAATAAATTGGAGCCATTTGTATATAGAATATAGTCGTCAAAATATATAGAATGTAGTCGTCTATGAATAAATTGGAGCCATTTGTATATAGAATGTCTACGAAGTGGTTCATTTGAATGATTGTATGCGATAGTCAGCTGCAGTTTGCCTGTAGGTGCCGCCAAACCCAAAAATAGTTGCACTACATTAACAACCTATCTTTACAGGTAGTATTGTGTGTTGTTTAGGTGTTATGTAAGCACTGGTCCGCAGTTTTGGCTGGGATTTCATATATTTGGCTAGGATTACACGCACAGGGACGCAAAAATCCCTGAAGAAATGACTAATACACTTCATTTACGGGGAGTTAAGTTGTATCGTGATTTACACGTATAACCAAGCGTAATAAAAAGAAGAGGGAACGACCAAACTTTTTAATAAATAACAATGAGATGTTTGTACGGCATTGGCCAGAGATGTACAAACTACTCTGACGATTTGAATACCTGTTTAATAAATATTGTTACGTATTAGCTGTACCACTACATCTCCGCCAACCCTAATAATCAGCGTATAAAAAAACCAGCACATAATAAACAACTCTAATTTCTTTATTGCCTTAACAAGGGCAAAATACTTTATCCCAGATGATCAACATACAAAACAAAACAAAAATTACAATTCTACCCTAAAGATTCTTCTCTTTACTAACACCGTATTTTTATTTTATTTATTTTAAATTATTTACATTTAAAACTTACCGAGCGTATGAAACACACATAGTTTCAAAATTAACATTTTGGCGAGTTTGTCACTCACTATATCTAAATATATTTGGATTCACAGTTCACAATCGTACTGTTCCATGAGAACTCAAGTTCTAAAAAATCTGACGCGAACGCAATACTAGAAAAGTAAAAACGAATTAAAAAAAATAAAATAATAATAAAAACAATGTTTGTGAAAATGACGTTCAGAGAGAGACACAAACCTCATTTTTATTTATATAAAGGGGATATAAAGGGAGGATAAATGAGCCAAAGTATCTCTATGGCCGTAATATGATGTGTTATATTGGACATGACAAGTAAATAAACAAGTACACAGGGAAGGTAAGAGTGAAGAAGGCTATATATATATATGTATATATATATATATATATATATAACCTTGTATAATACATATATAATAAACATATGATCTAGTAATAAGTAAAGACATATACACTGAAATATCAGCTGTGGAAAAAGAAATACAGATATTTGGAGGGGGGGAGAATAGCCCCTGAACTCAGTTAGGTCAGATGTTTTGTAGATCATGGTGGCCATGCTGTGTGTGCAAGCAGACAGAGTAACCAACCTATCCTTACCCCACACAACTAAAAACCTTCCTATAATCATCCATCAATCCTTATATGCTCCATCACAAAAACCTCACACCACGCACAAATGAACATGTGGGAAAGTCTGAGAGACTTGGTTTGTTACCCGTCAACTTCAGACAGAATAGAGTTCATCTACTATTACTGGGTTTTGGCCGCCGCCCTCCAACCTCTCTTTGCCATACTGCTGGAAAATATCGCTTTCACCAAGCACATAGAGAATGTGGAAAAAGCTTTAGTGTAACAGACAGAACATGTTTTCTCTTCCACTCAATCGTCATTCTCTCTCTCTCTCTATCTCTCTCTCTCTCTCTCTCTCTCTCTCTCTCTGTCGTTCTAGGGTTTATGTATGGGTATATATATATGTGTGTGTGTGTATGTGTACTTGAAAGGCGGTGGTAGAAAGAAATCTCTTTGGTGGAAATCTAGACAGCAGTGGTTGGCCAGGAAAACTGTGAGAACTGGACACGTGTGCGCTGGCTGAGTATTAGTGTTGCCAGCCAGTATACTTACTAATGACGTAGTATTCTCCCTCCCTGCCGGCAGACCCGCTCTTTCTCCAAGTGGTTCACTCGATTTTTTCTCTTTCTTCAGTCACCACTGTTCCTGATCGATAACGCAAAAAGAGACATGCCTCGTAGATAATCTTGTTTCTGCCACTATTTCCCCTTCCCAAAAGCAATTCATCTCAGTGCGCCTCTTTAACTTATATAGATTTTTATTTTCTTTTACTGATTGCTGTAAGGAGGCTGTGATCATGACAGATTTTCAAACATTAAATTCTCCCCGGAATTATGGATTTTATTTGAAAATATAATTTGTAGAATTTGATGCTCTAGTGCGTGTGAACAACGTAATTGAAATCAAAGAAAAGCGAGTTTTTCATTACAGCCATATTACAGGGAGGGTTTAGTACATATACAAATAGGAGAAAAAATACTAATAAAGTTTAGTTCACATTCATACACTGTATGTGTACCTCCTTCCCCACCATCATGCATCATCTAATAATTGATTTACAAGGATATCAAAAAAAGGAAAGGTTTTGATGATGAAGATACGTTTATTGTTCGTGAAATGGCCATCGCTGACACAAACTTATACATGTTGGGATGTTGGATGTTTAAATTGCCCAACAACAACAATGGTGGCAACTTATGCAGTGCTGCAAACAGGTTAATGAACAATCATCATGGAATTGCACAAGATGATAGTGATCTTGATTACGAGCAGTTGGACACCAACTTTACAGAGGTGCACTTTAGGTTGTAATTATTTGTTTTCAAAAGGATTGGAAAAATTGTATTTCTAGAAAAGAAATTGAATAAACCTGTATATGATTTACATGATTTTGGGTGTCCACCAATAAAAACATTGCCTGATGTAAATCATTATAAATGTAATTTTCATAATAATACTAAGTTTATTTGTTCACTACAATATGTGTATAGATTGGCCGCTTAGGCAAACATTAATAAATTTAAATTGATTTTTTTTTTACACGGCAGTATTTTTATTTATTTAATTCTGTTATATACATAAGTATGTACGTACAGAGGAGTTGGCCTTTATTTCCAACTAAAAGTACTATTTATAATTAATGAAATCTTATACAAAAAGAAAAAGATGTTATAAACTGCAAAAATATAATACATTAACTTCTTTTAAAAAGGAACTGAATAATTCTGTATTTTTATTATAATATGTTATTTCATTTTATCTTATTTTTTTATTTATAAATAAAGAACTAAATCCATATCATGCCTCAACTTAATTGTCTTTGTTCATCGGCTAGTAAAGACGGATTCTCTTAATTCTACCGCCTTAACTGTGAATTTGTAGATATTTATCAAATTTTGCTTTGAATTAATACTTGAACATATTTCGATCATATTAAAATATTCCAGAAAATCTAAATATTTGATTCTCAACTGATTTTACAGGGGACAAACAAAAAATATATGTTCCCATGTTTCTACTATATTGTTAAAATTACAAAAAAATGCAAAATTGTTGTGTATCAATTATATATTTTTTATTTTTATGACATATATATAGTCTAAATTGCGATGCAACCCTAATTTGGCTAATAACTTTTATAATATTAAACGGAACATTGAAATTTAAATAAGAATCTTCTTGTAAGTTGTTCACAATGTATTTATAATATTGATTATAAGAGGAAGCACTAATTCGATCTAAATCAGTTTTTATTAATTTTTCTTTATAACTAGCCAGAAGTTCATTTTTATACTTCCAAATTTTTTCAGCGGATTGCTCTTGCCATAACCACTCATAACCTAAGTCTACGACCATATCCTTCAATTGAGAGACCCAGTTATATTTTATCAAAGTTCTATACTCGTCCAGTTTATCTAAAACCAATAACCTTTCGTAACAGATTTTCGGCAATCTATTGCTACACATGTTAGAAATTTTGTGCTACCAATTTAAAACCAGTTTGAAAACATAATATTGAATTTGAATTAAACCTAGTTCTGCTCTTATCAAATAACCTGGAGTACTATTTTGCCATGTAAGAATTTGTTTAAAATATTTAACTCGAACTAATTCCAATTTCTCGAGGTACCTCAATGCCCATACTTCACTACCATACAGTAATATAGATTTAACGATACTCTCAAAAAGTTTAATTTTTGAGTTTAAAGAAGAAGATTTAGCCTTTACTAAAATCTGTTTAGTTGCTCCAATAGCAGATGTAGCTCTGGCTACCATAGCGTTAGATGCAAGATGAAAAACACCGCTATTAGAAAACAGAATCCATAAATATGTACAAGACTTTACCAATTCTATTTTATTGTTTTTATAAAGTAATGTGCTATTTTCTTTTCTCCGATTGCCCTTACTAAATACCACAATTTTCGTCTTCTTTATGTTGATCTTTAACAAAGTTTCTTGACAATATATTTCTAACAAATTTAATAATTTCTGTGTTTCCCTAATACCATTGGATAACAAGACAAGGTCATCTGCGTACAATAAGCTTATTATACCCTTATTATGACTGATACTAACCTTATTACATCCATTTCTGATTAAAAACTGTTCTAGATCATTAATGAAAATGGCGAAAAGGAGAGGCTTGATTGTGTCACCTTGCAGGACACCTTTGCAAACCGAAAAATATTCAGTGTACTTGTTACCAACCATCCCTCTGGTAGACGCATTATTATAGAAGCCTTCGAGAATTTTAATCCACTTTCTACTTATTCCAAAATTAAATAATTTGTACCACAATAAGGAGTGATCAAGTGAATCGAAAGCCTTTTCAAAATCTACAAATATAGCGTAAACCTTACGTCTGTTATTTCTAATTTGAATATTAATTAGGGAGGAGAGCGTAAATATGCTATCGATACAAGATCTACCTCTTCGAAAACCATTCTGGAATTCTATTAAAGGGTTACCAAATTCTAGCCAATTTTTTAATGTTGGTTAACACTTGTGTAAATAATTTAGCTATTGTATTCATAAGAGAAATTATTCTGTAATTATCTGGTTGTAGCGGGTCCCCTTTCTTAAATAAAAGAAACATCTCAGACTCACTCCAACCGGCCGGCATTACTTCTGATTCTAAAATTTTATTGAATAAAGTTTGAATATAGCCAAGTCCACACATGGGTAGAGCCTTTAGGAATTCATTTGGAATATTATCTGGGCCTGGAGCTTTCCCAGTTTTACATTGATTAACTGCGAAGAGTACTTCCGATTCATCAAAGAAGGGGTGGAAGACATCGCGCATTAGGAAATTAGTGGGGGCTAAATTATCAGGATACCGTTTTCTAAAATACTCGTTCCAAGACTCAATATCAATATGATTATATTGCAGTGTTCTGGGTCTTAATTTTCTAACTGATTGCCAAAACATACTTGAATTGTACACATTACTAATATCAGTACTCAAACTCTCATAATAAGTACATTTTGCATTTTTTAATGTTCTCTTGTATTCTTTTTTGCTCAAAATATAATTAGCCTTACTTTCAGCATTAAAATTTCCCTTTTTTGCTACTTTTAACATGTTTATCACTTTTCTTTTTGCCGGCCAACAGTTACCATCGAACCAAGCTTGTTTATTTTTTCTGCACCCCCCAAAGGTTTTTCTTGTAGCCAGACCTAATTGCAATGAACAGTTAACAATTTCATTTACTAAAGTTACGTACATCACGTTAGGGGCAGAATTACTACAGACTAGGGAGTTGATATGATTGAGATTAAATGAATACAGATCCTTCTTATTATTATCCCACTTAAAGACTATCTTTTGAATTCTGTCGGAATTTTGTGAACCAGGAGATTCAGGATATAATCTTGACCCAAATAATAGAACACAAGAAAAGTGGTCTGATATTAAGGCTAAATCTGAGATATATAAATCTTTAACCGTATATAAGCCACTCATATTTGACCAAATAAGATCAATAACACTATTACCATTGGGACCGCAATAAGTAAAGTTACCATCTTTATCACTAATTGTTCTACCATTGAGCACATAAAAACCATTCAGCTCCATGAATTCCACTAATTCTTCACCTTTTTTATTAACAATGAGATCCTTTGAAGAACGCAAATTATTTAACAACGTACCCTCAAATAATTCTTTTACACCCTCACTCAATAATCCTGTATATGATTTATATGATTTTGGGTGTCCACCCATTAGAACATTGCCTGATGTAATTTTCATAATAATACTAAGTTTATTTGTTTATTACAATATGTGTATAGATTGGCCGCTTAGGCAAACATTAATAAATTTAAATTGAATTTTTTTCATTATCAGGTTAGATTAAATACCTTTACCCAATGTAATAATTATAACTGTGTCCGTAGAGAAGTGTTAGCTTTTAATGGTTTTTGTTTATATTAAGAAAGATACAATAAAATGTGTTTATTGTAATCTTGTTTTAGATTTAAATACAGTAACAGATTGTCCCTTGTACGATGCATAAAAAGGCAAGCCCATATAATGTTATTACCTGAAATATATAGCTTAAAAAACAAATATGTCTTCTGCTTTTTTTTCACCTTAATGTTTCATAGTTTTAAACAAAAGATCATAAAAGTGTTACTTAAGCTAAATATTAGCACAAAACAGTTGTCTTGGATGTCAAAAATAAGATCATAAAAGTCTTATTTAAGCTAAATATTAGCACAAAACAGTTGTCTTGGATGTCAAAAATAAGATCATAAAAGTCTTATTTAAGCTAAATATTAGCACAAACCAGTTGTCTTGGTTGTCAAAAATAAGATCATAAAAGTCTTATTTAAGCTAAATATTAGCACAAAACAGTTGTCTTGGATGTCAAAAATAAGATCATAAAAGTCTTATTTAAGCTAAATATTAGCACAAACCAGTTGTCTTGGTTGTCAAAAATAAGATCATAAAAGTCTTATTTAAGCTAAATATTAGCACAAACCAGTTGTCTTGGTTGTCAAAAATAAGATCATAAAAGTCTTATTTAAGCTAAATATTAGCACAAAACAGTTGTCTTGGATGTCAAAAATAAGATCATAAAAGTCTTATTTAAGCTAAATATTAACACAAAACAGTTGTCTTGGATGTCACAAAAAGGACATAAAAGTTTTATTTAAGCTAAATATTAGCACAAAACTTGATCATTGTGGATGTCAAAAAATATCCCTTGTATGTCATCTCGCGGCTCAAAAAATATTAAAGTCCTTAAAGTGTTAAAATCACATAGAGGGGTCGTCGCGGATTGAATAACCGCGTACCTAACCACAACCATTGGGCGTCGTCAGACTGGGCCGTCGCCTTGGATGATAGCTTGGCTCCGAACAAAAATGAGCTAGAACCAGCTAAATATCACTGCTTATGTAAAGGAAATTAGGAGCAAAATGGGTTTTTAATTAATTATTTTTTTTTTAATAATTTTAAAAGTTTTTAGAAAAATAAAATTATTAATATGAATGTGAATAGATAATTTAAATAAGTATTTAAATACACTCTGCAACAAGATGGTGGGTATATATTGAAATTATATTAGACGTTAGTGAGGGAATGTTAGTCCCTGTGGCGGCAAGGTGTAAAGGGATGTAGTTTTGGTTGGGAGGTAGGGTATAACATCACTAGTAGTTAAGGAAGATCCCTAGTGAGTGTGTGATGTTCAATACTAGACAAGCAGTGTGTGAAACTTAGGGGCCTGTCTCTTCCTAGTATAGTTTCATCTCAGTATACAGTTATCATTGAATAGTTGTGCGGTAGCTCTATCTATATTTGGCAGTATTATTTGGCGGCAGATAGCGGGCAGGTTATTTGGCCGACAGTGTGGGGGGGCAAGTAGGGTTATATGTAAGTGAGGTTACTGCTGGGGTACACTGTTCGTCCCATGGGTGTTCTCCCATATGGTAATGATTGAAAATCAACATCCATGTGAACGCCAAACCACCCACAGTTAGAACCAACGCCCCACCCCACCCTGCAACTAGGCGTAAACCCATAATACTCACATATCGTAAACCCAGTAACGGGTACTTTAGGCGCGTGTGTGTGTATGTGTCTCCAAAATCCCACGAGCTTTATCTTGCACTAATACATATACGGGCACCCTACCCCACTTTCCACCAACACATCGCCATAACCACCAGCTCTAGCTATATAGTAGTTACCTATAATATACACGGTCAATGCATAAATTATCAACTTTTGAGGCCCAAGCCACAACAGAACATGAACGGTTGGTACTCGTATCAATTGATTATTAGGATTTGACTAGTTTGAATTCTACCACAGCCCTCGCGGCCTCTCTCTCTCTCTCTCTTCCGCTTTATGTATTTGAGTCTGTCTACTTCATTGGCCAAACTACTAGTAAGCACTAATAATCGAAATTGTATCGATATATATTAGAACAAAATCTTACACACAATTCTTAGGGATTAATTTTAATACAACCTGTTAGTAACGTCATTTTTTTAAATAGCGGGCTAATTATTGTGGAGAAATAAATAAAAAAGATAGTTGATAGACCCAAACAATACATTAAAATGGCAGAAAAAAGTGAAGTCTAAGCCCCCAGCATCCTCAACACCTTTAAAAATCAATTTTCTCAGAAATATATTAAAAAAAATTCTGATGAAGAATATTCGCATGACTTTCTATGACTGTAGTAAATACAATGACAAAGTTCATAGGTGAATGCTAAGCATCAGCTTGAACAGATAAAGTACTTAATAAAGTGGTTCTGCAAAGGCTGGGGGGGGGGGAATATGTGAACTAGAAGACAATCATAAAAACTGTGCAAGCTAGCGTATTTGGGATCTCTGTAAAATTGAAGCTAAGAAAGTTAGAGGAAGAAGACGGACACATCATGGAAGAGCAAGATACGTGGACAAACCTAAATAGAGACAGCCTGGATTCATGCAGTAAGAGATCGATGGAAATATGCCATTTTTGTAGCCAACCTCAGAAGGCACCTGGACCGAAAGAAAGAAAGAAGATTGATTATGTTCTGGCAATGAATTCCCTTAAAGACACTTACAATATTATTACAACAAAAACTAAAGTTATATTATACAACTAAAAAAAAATAATAATAAATTAAATTAAAATGAGATGTTTGTACGGCAATGGCCAGAGGAGTTTTCAAAGAAAAAGAATTCTTTGTTGCTCTACGTTTCGGGCACCACTGGTGCCCTTCTTTAGGAGCTCTGTAATTGGTGGTCCGTATCTACTCGCATATGTGTCATTCTCAAAGTTTTTAAAACAAATCGAAGAAAACTAATAAGGTAAAATATTTAGTGAAGTCACATTGCTAGATTATAATAAAAAAAAATTGTTTTGAACATCCGGAAGTCAAGCGATGGGAGTGTGGCGAATACAAGCTTCCGCCTCACTTGCCAAGAGATGTGACCGTGGCATGCTTTCGAGCTGTCACTGGGCACGATTATCTCAATAAGCACACTGTCTAATACATGCATTATTGTACAGTATTGTAGTTACGAAAAAGTGCATAGAATTATAACAAAAAAAGAAAAATTTAAATCAAAGAAATGTTAACAGAAGAAATTATAAAACAGAAGTGACAGTAAATTAAATTAAATGATATTAACAATAAGAGAAAATGAGATAGATAAAGATATCTTTAGGGTAGGAGTGAAGTGAACGTTGAGACTGAAATGAAGAGAGAGTATTTTTTTTTAAATTTAAAAAACTCTTAAAAGGTGGGAGGGATAAGAAAAATGTTTGTAGTGAGGCGCGGCAATTTCAAATTTGGAAGAACAAATTACTAGCGAGTATCTTTTCTTAGGGTTAGAAAAATATTGTTGTAAGTTGAAGTTATGATTTCTTTGTCCTTTTTTAAAATTAATAGAATTCGGATAAAGGTGAATTTGTAAGGATTCGGATAGAAGATGTTTTGAATGGTTAGAGTAAGTGGTTAAAAAGGAAGGGTCATTGAAATTGATGGCATGATTAAAAGTCAGAACATGTTTAGAGAGAGAGCAGTGCTGTCAATTTTTTTTGTTAATAATGTCTAGTTCGTGTTGTCTGAGTCATTTTTGTAAAAACTGTTTGGATTTACCTATGTAGCAAGCATTGCAGTTGGGTGTAATACATTGAAGTTTGTATACCATATGTGTTTTGTTAGATTTTTCAATAGGATCTGCAATTTTTGAGAAAATTTTATTTAGTTTGTTGATGGGAAAGAAACCTTAAATTAAATTAAGAACGGATCAATAAAAAAATTAATATACTATATCATATGTAAAGAAATAAAAATCAAATAATTAAGACTGTTGAATATTAAATAAGTGATCATATATTTTACTTTTGAAAGTTGTTAAAGTTTTTTGTGCTTTAATTGATGATGATATCGGTATAGAATTCCAAAATTTATTGGCCGCAATGACAATGGAGGGAGCTATGATAGGTGATGGTGCGAAGCACTGGTATAACTAATTCTGTCAAGTCAGTTCTGGTAAATCGTTTTTTAAAATTAGACTTGAAAACGAGTAAACTGGCAAGGTACGAGATGACTTCAGTGCTAGGGAGAACGTAGAACATCATATCCAAGAAATACGTTCTCATATTTTCGCAATTCAACCAACGAAGAGATAAAAGGTGAGGATTTTTGTGGAGTTATTACAAGAGAGAGAGAGAGAGAGAGAGACAGAATGAGAGAGGCTTTTTTTGGAGCGTTCGGCCGGCGATCTTCAGGATGTTTTGATGAATAGCTTAAGACTGTCATATAGCAAAATGCAGTTGAAAGAGCACACCCTTACTTAATTTGAGGAATATATGTATATATCCCTCAAATTAATAAATTGTGCAATTCAAAGGCTGACACAATCAATCAAATCAGCTACGTAGCTACCGATCTCTAGATCACAAAAAAGCACTTCACAGCTCCGTCTGTTTTTTCGCGATGTCCCAGGAAATTTAATTAATTCACTTCCCTCCCCCCGACGTTAATTAGTACAATAGTTCATGAATTATAGAACTTGAGTTAGCATTCAATATTTTCTATGCTAAAAATTCTTTAGCTAGGAAACTTTATTGAGGTAAAAACATAGCTCATATTCTCTCTGAGCCATACACCATCATTATTGAAGTAATAAATAGTTGAGTTGTTAGATTTTTGCACCTCGTAGGACTACAAAATATATAAACTTTCTCCACAATAACATAATTTGTATTATTCTAATAATTGGGATTTAGTACGATTATATCGTCGGCTATAGTTTTGCTGATAACCAACAGAATTAATGTAACAGTTAATGAGACACAGAAAGTTGTAATTTAGAACTATCTTCTGCCAGAATCAATCGAATCTCCAAATTCGTTATTTTCAAATCTACAATTATTTTTTAATACTAGAAGAAAATTAGTGGAAATACAAACTAATTATGATTCTAGGTTTATGCCTCAAACTAGTATAATTACTGTAAAAACTAAGTTTTCAACTTTATTTCTTTCGAAGACTATAGTATTATAAAAATAAATCTGGTAAGAAACCCTCATAATGATATATGGTTTTCTTTACTACTGCTAATACAATTATTGTATATAAACTGAGTAATTTTTTTTAACCTTCGTGTTTTATCGATTTGTTCAAACGTAAATCGAGGCAAATAGTAGATTTAATTTCATTGTATTGCAGAAGAGAGCGCAGAACTACTTAAAATCAAGTTTTTCTTTTTTAGAAAAAAATATTACAAATAAAAGTGATAGGTTCATATATCTGGGGCAGTTAGCATTCCAAATTTAAAGGAAATCGTTATTTTCGTTTTCAAGAAAATTACAAAAAAAAAAAAACTCAAATAACTTAATCTATAAAGTCACACTTCTCCTCTTCACAACACTTCATAAATTTCTCAAATTAAAGTGATGAGGTCCGTATATATTCGTATATGTGTCATTCTCAAAGTTTTTAAAACAAATCGAAGAAAACTAATAAAGTAAAATATTTAGTGAAGTCACATCGTTAGACTTTTAATCGAAAAAAATTGTTTTGAACACCCGGAAGGCAAGCGATGGGAGTATGGTGAACACAGGCTTCTGCCTGACTTGCCAAGAGATGTGACCGTGGCATGCTTTATCAATAAGCACACTGTCTACTATCCCACAGTGCCCCTCCCCCCCATGCAGTAATGGCCGGGATACTGACCATCTCCACCAGATAAGTTCCGGGCTGGACAATGAACGAAATTCGAACGTACAGAAGGATACGCTGTACTGGGTTGCCCTAGGTTATATGGCTGCAAGGTTAAAATGAAATTTTTTTTTTTTGAATGCAGATAAACTCAAAAAACTTATTTCTGATGAAATAATTTCGAAATTTTGACACCATTGCAATATTTAAAACAATCAGAAAATATAATAAATAAATGCGCTTTCATTATATTAATAATTATACTTGTGATATCTATTTCAAAAAATAATAAAAAAAAATCAGCTCGTTACCTATTAAATTAATATAGGTTAGGAGAAAAAATTAATTAATTATAATAAAAGGTAAATGAAGCATATATCTATTTTACTTGATCTTAATAATGGAAATTCATTGGAAAAAGTAGAGTGAACTAGTGGAGTGTTTCATTATTCTGCAGAAGATAACAGCACAGTCGTTGTTGTTTGCGTCATATGTAGTTGTGTTGAGTTTGTGTGTGTGTATATGTGTGTTTAGTTGAACTACAGTTAAGGTACTGATTAGACTTGGAAGCAATGGCTTGGAAGTTCTACTTGTTATTAACCCAGAGAACAAGTACGGCCACACTGTCGCTATCTATATACTGAACACTACACTACACCAAGCAGCCAGTGCCATCTAGGTCCTTGTGCACCACTAACCTCACCTTTATCTAACAGCCAGCTGTAATTGGGTATTATTACATTACCACGCCGCCTCATCTTTACTTTAACCTTACATTATTGTAACCACTTATTTGTTTTATATATTTTTATATTATTAAATTTATATTAATGTGATATGGCTTATAATTTGTTTCAAAATAATCTCTTGTCAAACTCTCACGTGATTTTCATGTTACAATTGATAAATTTATTTCAATATGGAATTTTTATAGCTCATTAAATTGCTCTTCACATTACATAGTTGGCTAGGTCCCTACAAAACCACAAAAGTGCATTTTTAAGAAAGGGCTACCCAATGGGAGTGATACATGCTTAAAAGAGCTAGATGGGCTTAAAAGATCCTAAGAGGTCCATAGGTATAGCTCGGCAACTTATGTGTGACACCAATGGGCGGAGTTAAATGACATTCACAGTACTAAAAGAATTGGCAGTGGGCGGAGCTTAGCAGCCTTTAGGTGTCACAACTAAGTTGTCCAGCTATATAGATTTTATATGCATACATACTAAACTTTAGGGAGAGTTTACTTAGAAAAATAAAAGGAGGAAATAAAAGTCTTTCAAATATAGATTTAGAATGCCATTTAGAAAGTTATGACCGAAAATTTCCAAAATGTAGAAAAATATTTTGGACCTAACGGTATCAAAAGGTTCAATTATTCTTGTAATAAACTGCTTCACAGTTGTAAAAAATTTCTTTTGAAGTTAACTGAGAAGGGCATCTTTTCTGAAAGGCTCTTCGAATATACTGTTTGTAAATATAACAATTACACTTGTTCTACCTTAATGACAATAACAGTCATTACAAAAAATTAAAAAAAATACATTTATTGGGCAGATGACAAATTATACAATATTTTTTTGTTTAATTTAAGGCGCGTCAACATCTATGATTACTGCGCCCGGAGCCTTCTCAGTGCAATAGCGGCCTCCGGACAGTGTTCTCTCGTTACAGACAACACTGTCCATCACCGGACAGTGAGCTGTAGAGGTTCCTAGTGAGAAAAAAATCTAAGGGCAGCATAGCTGGACTCGAACCCGGATCCTCCGAGTGGGAGTCCAGTACGCTAACCACTTAGCTATTCCCTTCCCTAAATGACAAATTAAGACATAAAGAAAAAGACATATTTACCAAATAGCCCCTCTGTTACAAAGGAAGGGAAATTACGGGAGACTACACGGCTAATGACGTCTTTGCTTCTCTCAGCTTTGCTTTGACAGCGTCTTAACTGATTTGGTTTTGGCAGCTCAATACAATTTATTAACTTTGAGTACTACGTACCCCACGACGTCGTCGTGATAACTTGTCATGGCGGGATGAGTACGATTGCAAAGCGAATAAATCAGACTCCCTCTAATCCTAACTATATGGTGTTTTGCAGGTATTCATGCTCGATTACAATTCTGAAATAAGCCTCATCAAATTTCACTTTAATATTTAAGATATAGGATCATTCAATAAGGATTTTGATGATCTCATGACTGATATTTTTCCACCACAAGGGCCTTCAAATTCCTATCGTTGGGTCAACTCTTTCGCTGTATGGTTGTAAAAAATTTAGCTGTATCTCGGGCACGTTTTCAAATATCAACCTGATGGTTTAAAGCTGCTGTTTGCTATCTAATACAATATTACGTTATCCCACCACTTAGTTCATTTTTACACTGAATGACTTCTATATTTTTAAGTCGCTGCACGATTGTGCAGTCACCGTCAAATATTTTGACTGGTAAAGACAAAGATGGAAAGAAGGCTGGGAATCTTTTGGT
Organism: Triatoma infestans; assembly: GCA_011037195.1. Classification (NCBI taxonomy): domain Eukaryota; kingdom Metazoa; phylum Arthropoda; class Insecta; order Hemiptera; family Reduviidae; genus Triatoma; species Triatoma infestans. The sequence continues at coordinate 57,837 of JAAEAF010006772.1, forward strand.
CATAACTTGTGATATCAAAGAGAATTATGGAATCTTATGTTTGGATAATGAAAAATGATAGAAAGGAAATTTGTAAAGCTTTAAATTTAATGCGGTAACGAAGAACGGAAGTACAACCTTATAGAATAAGTTTTTCAGTTTTTTTAAAAATAATTTTCTCACCTATAGCAAACTGGTGTGCTAATTGCACAGATATAAACCTATCACTTTAACTTGTTCTGAAAAAGTTGTTTACAAGTAGTTTTGAGGAATATAAACGTATTTGGTTGACGGTTGATGTATTTATTATGTTATGAAGAAATTTGGTGAGGAATGGTCAAGAAAAAAAACATTCATTTATGCCAATCTTTTTGACAGAGTTCCCTGTCTTTATCACGGCTTTAATATGTAGATAGTCTTGAAGATGTGGAAAAAGAATATTTAGTGAAACTTTGAAACTTACAATATTTTGTACATCACAGAAACATAAACGAAGAAAATTAAAAGTTACTTTTTGCTTGAGTTAAATCATCTATAGAAATGATCATCTCATTTGGTAAGTTTTTTTCTTAACTCAAATTTTACTCAGTTGTCTCAAAATCTGGTGTGAAACACTCATACGACTTTCTCTTACAGCTGTTAATATAACTATATATAAAAATGAATAATTCGATATCGAAAATTTGACAAAATTTACAATACTTCCTCGTAATAGGAGGGAGTAAGAAGCAGTAAAAATGGATATTTTTCAATGAAAGTTTTATTAACTGAAAATTATAAATTCCTTTTAGAAAATTGGTGTCGATGTTTAACATCAATTTTATTTTGTCCCATTAATATAAACGGCCATATACAAAATGGCGGACGTACATAATATTTTGCATTTCTGCTTAATTCTCTTTGCCTTCTTTTCTTCAACAATGCAATGAAAATTCTTAGTTCATTCTTTATGCTCACATTAACGATATAAAGCAGTAAATATTGTGTTAGAAAAAAACTTTGATTTTTCGTATTTTTACTTTCTCTTACTCCTCCTAATAAGAGGAAGTATTGTCATCGTGTCAAATTTTCGATATTGACTTTTCACCGGAAATATCCGTTTTGAGGTCCCCTGAGTCCAAAAAAGTGGTTTCTAGCAAGTGGTCTGTGTGTATGTATGCGAACTGCATAGCTCAAAAACAAAAAATCGTAGAAAGTTCAAACTTGATATTCCGTTTAGGTATCACCATGGGATCCGAAAGAAGGTTATCTGTGAAAATTCCTCAACTGGAAGTACCACTTTACTGAATTTTTTTTTTTTTTGCGATTTTCTCAAAAATGGCTTCAACGATTTTCCTTAAACTTGGTATAACAACTACCTTTCTTTGTAAAGTTTTTATTACACAATTTGATAATTTATAAAATACCTACGGAAGAAAATTAGTAAATAAATTCTAAACTAGATTTTTCATAGAAATAATTAGTTAAAAATAATTAGCCAATCACAGTGTAGAAGTAAAGGTGTAAAATTTGGGCGTGATCAACATGATAATTCTAAATTTCTAATTAGCCTAACATACTCGTACACCCACATTTCACACCTTCTTTTCTACACTGTGATTTGGTTAATTATTTATAGCTAAGTATTTCTTTAAAGAAAACTAGTTTAAAATTTTTTTTTACCAATTTTCTCTTCGTAGGTATTTTATAAATTATGAAATCGCGTAATAAAAATTTTTTATAAAAATAAAAAAAAAATGCAAAAATCAAGTTATTTTCAACACAATGTTTATTGTTTTATATAAATAATGTGAGCTGTAAAAAACACGCTCCAGGCACCCGTACCTAGCGCATAGCGCCAAAACCGGGTGCCTATGGTCACTTAGCCTTGCGTACATAGTAAGCAAGTTACCATCCCTCGAGGAGGCAGACCTCTACATATCCGTCTAGTCCTTCGCAATACCGCTACTTCGGAAGCAAACTCAACAAAGTCTTTAAAATTTATGGCACTTATCGTCAATTCTTTACAATCCCCCAGCCAGTACTCTCCCCTTCTTTTCAGCTTCACTGTGAGCTAGGTAAGAAAAAATTCTGAATATTCATTCCATTGTTGAAAAAGATAGCAAAAGAGTACTAGGCGGAAATGCAAGAAATGAATAGCAAGTCCGCCATTTCGTATCTGGCCGTTCATACAAAAGGAACAAAATAAAATTGATGTTAAATACGCACAAAAATTTCTCAAAGGAATTCGTCATATTTAGTTAAAAAACTTTTCTTAGGCCTGGAGTTTTTAGTTATTCAATATTTTGTCCTTAATTTTATGTGTGTGACGCAGTCCACAAAGTATTGAAAGGATGCTATAAAAATGGAAATTTACGCATGAGCTATTCGATGAAAATTTAGTTTCTCGCAACAATATAAAACAATCTGGTGAGAAACACTCACTCGACTTTCTCTTACTGTGAAACGGCAAATTTTCTTCAGTCTCATAATTTTCATATTAATGTTTAGAACCGTCGGCATTTTTATGGAGAAAATCACAAAAAACTGAAAAATCTCTTCAGTAAAGTAGTTCTTCCGCTCAACGATTTTCTTCAAACTGTGAATTTTGGAAACATATATCATTCTATTTAATAGTATCGTTTTTCCCTGTAAACCAGCTACTGCAACTAGTTTTAAGAGGGTTCGTAAGATGAAATACTCCAAACTTCAATAAAGAAAACACCAATTTATTGTTATACACAATAAATTACAAAAAACACCTAATAATAATTACTTTACAGTTTACACCACAAAAGTTCACTTGTTCACTTCTTATACACCTTCCACAAACTATCACTGCGTTTGTAACTGGAAACTCTCCCAACTTTGTGTGGTCCCACTATTTATAGCGGTGGACTGGTCTGGAACTTCCTCGATCCTTCTACAAAGAGCTAGAGTGCGCCGCCAGCGCTTCCTAACGGCCAGTAGGAGAACCCGAGGTTCCCACTTCCTCCCCCACATGGCACCATTGGCTGCGTTACAATATTATTTAGTTGACAGATTTATACATTGTTGAACTAAAATAGCACTTTAAAGGAAAACATAACACCATCCCTCTCCCAAAAGTACGAAATGAATTTTCCCTGAGAAATATTTCAAGCAAAAGCTGTTAGCCCTTTGCATGTGTAGTTGATATATCAAGTTTAAAGAAAATAGTTATGAGTCACTTCAGAAAACTGAAAACTATTTTCAGTAAAGCGCACTTCCGGTCATCCGATTTTCTTCAAACACGTGATTTCAACCAGATACTTAATTCTAATTAATATTATTTAGATAATAGAATTGTGTAGTAAACTGAAATAGCACATTAGAGGAAACCATGACCCCCATTCTTCTCCCAAAAGTGTCCTTAAATGAATTTTCTCGGAGAAATGTTTCAAATAAACAAAGTTGTAGCAATTACAAAGAGCTAGAATTACAAAGTGTAGTTCATATTACTACTTTAATGAAAATCGTTGGAGAGGTTTTTCAGATAATTACAAAGAAATGAAAAAAAATAAAACATTCAGTAAAGTGGCACTTCCGGTTGATGGATTTTGCCCGAAATCTTGTTAATTGTCGATTGTAGTCCCTAAACAAAATACCAAGTTTGAGCTTCATACAACTTTTCATTTTTGAGATATTCTTTTCACACAAATACACAGGCACACATACAGACCTAAAATTCAGATTTTCTAAAAACCACTTTTTTGGACTAGGGGGACCTCAAAACGTGCATTTGCCATTGAAAACTCAATTTCGAAAGTCTGGCAAGATCGCAGAATACTTCCTCATACTATTATTAGTAAGAGACGGTAATAAAGGTCTTAAGGGGGACAAGTATTTACCTACTAACTTTGGCAGATAGAGAAGTTATTATATTATAGTCCAATAGAGCGCACCAATAACATAGAACCAATTGCATACGTTTGAATTTAATGCCATAAAGTCATTTTTACTTTCTCTTACTCCTAGTAAGAGGAAGTATTGTAATCGTGGCAAATTTTCGATATCGAGTTTACACCGGAAATATCCACTTTGAGGTCCACTGAGTCCAAAAAAATAGTTTTTAGCAAATAGTCTGTGTGTGTGTGTGTGTGTGTGTGTGTGTGTATGTATGTGAACAACATAGCTCAAAAATGAAAAATCGTAGACAGTTGAAACTTGATATTCCGTTTAGGTATCACCATGGGATCTGGTAGTACGTTATATGTCAAAATTCCTCAACCGGAAGTACCACTTTCAAGTTGTTTTTTTAATTTTTTTGCGATTTTTCTCAAAAATAACTCCAACGATTTTCTTAAAACTTGCTACATCAACTACAAATACAAAGAGCTACAACTTTTATTTGAAACATTTCTCCAGAAAAATCCATTTAAGGGTAATTTAGGGGGAGAGGTGGAGTTACGTTTTCCTCTATAGTGCTATTTCAGTTTATTAAACAATTCTGTCATCTAAATAATGTTAATTAGAATTAGATGTGTTGGAGAAATTCGGAGTTTGAAAAAATCTGATGACTGAAAGTGCGTTTAGTTCACCACTTTGCTAAATGATTTTTTGTTCACTTTTTCGCCATTTTCTCAAACATGGCTCCGACGAGTTTCTTGAAACTTCGTAAATAAACTACGCATACAATGATGTACAACTTTTATTTAAAACATTTCTCTAGGAAAATTCATTTAAGGCCACTTTTAGGGAGGGGAAGGGGTTATGTTTTTCTTTAATGTGTTATAATAGTTGATTATACAATTCTATCATCCAAACCAAATTAATTAGAAATAAATAGATGGCCAAAATTCCGAGTTTTAAGAAAATTAGTTAACCGGAAGTGCGCTTTTACTGAACAGTTTCTTCAGTTTTTGACAAATTTCATTATATTTGGTACACTAGCTATAAAATTTGTCAATTATAATTTTGAGAACTGGAGTAAGAGAAAATTGTGTGAGTGTTTCACACCAGATTTTTTTTTTTTTTTAATGAATTTTTCAAATAAAAGTGATACGTATATATTTGTGCAATTAGAACACCAAGTTTAATTGAATACGTTATAAACATTTTCGACAAAATTCCAAAAACCTCAAAACACCTATTCTGTAATGTTTCACTTCCGGTTGACCGATTTTCATCAAATTTGGAATTCTAGCAATACTACTAATACATATCCATTAATATTACCTCAATGTTAGAACCATATATTTTATTGAAATGGTAGATTATAGGGAAGCTTAAAGTTACTGTTCCCCCCACAACCCTCCAAAATATAAATTTTCCCGGGTAAATGTTACAAATAAAAGTGATAGGTATTCATGTGTGTAGATAGTATACGAAGTTTAAAGAAAATCGTTGGAGCCGTTTTCGTGAAAATCGCGAATTACTGAAGAAGAAAAAAAATTTAGTCAAGTCGTATTTCCGGTTAATGGATTTGCTCGAAATCTTCGTGTCAGATACGGATGGAGTACCCAAGCGGAATACTAAATTTGATTTGCACAGCGATTTAATGGTTTTGAGATATTTTGTTCACCCAATAACAAGCACAAAGCCTCACAAAACACACATACGCACACATTTGCTAAAAATATTTTTTTTCGTATTTAGGGGACCTCAGAACATATATTTCCAGTGAAAACCCCATGTTGAAAATTCGACACCATCGCAGTACTTCCTGTTACCAGGAATAGGAGGAAG